>JANHFX010008225.1:0-38433 GCA_027560015.1 Chloroceryle amazona
AGGGAACTGCTTGAAAAAGTCCCGTGGGACTGGGCTCTACATGGTAAGGGGGGCCCAAGCAAGCTGGCTAATATTCAAGCACCTTTTCCTCCAGGCTCAAGATCAGAGCTTCCCAAAGAGTAAGAAATCAAGTAAGAGAGCTAGGAGACCTGCATGGTTGGGCAGGGAGCTCATGAACAAACTTAAGCAGAAGGAGGAATTATATAGAACACGGAAGGAGGGGCTGACCACAAAGAAGATGTCAGAGGATGCAGGGATGCAAAAAGGAAAGCTAAGGCCTCCTTAGAACTAAACCTGGTGAGCGAGGTCAAGGACAACAAGAAAGGCTTTTTCAAGGACGTTGGAGGTAAAAAGGAAGTCTAGAGGAAATGTGGGCCCCCTGATGAATGAAGTGGGTGCCCTGATGAGCGATGATAGAGAGAAGGCAGAGTTACTGAATAGGTAAAGGTTAAGTGTCAGGAGGATGGAGCCTCAGTGACATCCAGTGATAGGACAAGGGGCAACGGGTGCAAGCTGTAACGTCAGAGAAAAAGAAAATTTTGAGTTAATGAGTCTAAATTGCTTGTTAAATAGGCCTTGCAACACTAAGTCAGGAATAGGAACTGCAGGGTGGGTTGGGAAAACTTCATCTTCCAGAGTTTTCCTGTAAGGACTTCTAGGGAAAAAGAGCCCATGCCAATGGAAACTATCCACAGGCATCCACAGTAACACAGAGGTTAGAGATACTTAAAGGACCTAAGGATAGGATGGAACCATATTGATGTTACGCAGCTCCCACAGAAACCGAAACAGGATCCATAACACAGTGTTGTGAGAAAATGTTTTCCAGTTGAGAAAAGCTGAGCTTCATACAAAAGTAAATCACCTTATTAGCAGCCTTTAAGTTTCAGCAGTCAATGGTCAACTGGCCAACTACCTGAAGTTGCAGTCTAGGGCATTTTTAATGCCATTTGTAGCCTGTCTCATAACCAAGGTCACTGGCACTGATTTTAAAAACAGAAGAAAGTTAGAGACTTACCAAAGCATTCAGTTTAATTTTTTCAGAACCATGAATTCATCCAAAGAAATGACAGCTTCAGAAGTTACTTTTCTGCACGACTCTGTCGTTAGAGCACTCCACGTTCAGCCCATCCATTTCAGTATTTAGAGAATCAAAATTAATAGCAGTTTGGCTTCACTACTATGAAGCCAAGTTGTTAAGCTGTCATTGTATAATGTCACAGGATATGGATTTGATTGTTAATTGTACAGAATATGGAAATACGAAGACTAGGAAACCAAACAGATGTATTTAACCTTTCAACGTGACCCTCTAGGAATCCAATCCAAATACTGACTTTTAGCCACATATTGGATTAAAGTAGTGGAGTTTTGCCACTCACTCAATCCACATAATTCACCTAAAATGATATTGCTCAACAGGAATACATTTCTAGCCTAATGATGGAAAAACCTTAATTACAAATGCAACTAAAGCATGCTACCTCCATAAATCCATTATTGCAAGAGAGGCATGCTGATTATTTTTTAAATCCTTAATTTGTCATTTAGGCCTACTGTTATCTCATTTGTAAAGAATTCAAAACACATTTGCACAAAACTAGATTTCTAAAACATTAACAATGTTTATAAATCTCTCACTTATTTCCCTACAATTTGACAGGATTGATTTTGTGCTACATACTTTAACTCAATCAATCTTTGACTTTGGAAGTTTTCATTTAAATTCTTCATCCCACAAATTCTGTTAGAGAAAGAACATTACAACCTAAAGGTTTTGTTTAATCTAAAAACACAGCTAACAAGCTTTCCTACTTCTTATTACAGGAGTTTGAATCATTAATATAAAAAGTCAGCTTTCACTCATATGCCAAGGAATCCTTCTCTCAAAGATTTCTCTTGCTCTTACTTTTCAGTTTAAATAGAAAGCACCAGCACTAATTTACATTATTGTCACACCAGTCATTCAATATCCTCATTAGAATTATATCTGAAATGAGACCTGCAGGGCCTGGAGAGAAGTTTTAATGCCAACATAATAATCCAACCACAAGCACTGGTTGGTAGTGGCTTGATTTTATCCACTGCTATTACAGGTACCAATGTTGCCAAGCTGCTTTTTAATGCCTTTAGATTACTACAGGTGCCCAAAATAAACAAACAAAACAACCCACCCGCAAACCAGAAGGAAAGATGAGAATACTTTTTGGAAACAGAAAGCCATGTAGAAATTTTCTGGCACTCTATGGCATGGTCGCACAGTAAAAAAAAAAAAAGTATTTCCTGATGTTCAAATGGAGTCTCCTGTGTTTCAGTAAACAAAGAAAGCAAATGAACAAAAATCTATCAGTCTTACCATTAAAATGACACAAATACCCTGATAAAAGCCCATATATATTCCCTTTAGAGAGTGCATGAATACCAAGTGCCCATAAAAACCTCAAGAATATCATAATTTTTGCTTATCAAAAAATACATTAAATCTGCTAGGGAAAAAAAAAAATCTGCCCACCTATCTCTGGATGGAAGAGATATTGCTGCTTTCTGTCGTAGGTAACACTAATTTTAACATGAGCTGCAAAACAAGAGATTTGAAAGGATTTTCCCAGGAAATATACAAGCAGTACAGCTGATAAGAGACATCTGTTCTTTTCTAGAGGTCATTTTCTTTATGTTTATCATCTATACATTTATTTTGACTGTATGTACACATAACAATTATAGGAAGATATACAGTTTACTATTCAAAGTGAAGAACCAACCACAATCTGACCAAGACCAATAAAAATGTTATCCTAAAGTATTATCTAGAATGGACTTTATTACACCTTTCTCAAGCTTATGATCTATGATACTCGCAGCTACAGTCTTTAAAAAGAAAAAAAGAAGAAAACAAAAAAAGAAAAAAGGGATGTGGGGGTGGAAGAGAGGCCAAAGGGAACCTTGGCAGTTCATCTACTAGCCCATCAACACATGGTTATTAAGATTAGTTACATGTCTATAATGGATCAGATGTCCCATCCACCTGAACCACAATTTTTCTGTTTCAGCTCTCCCTTTTCATGAGCAGTTGCTCTGCTACAATCCATCACGTAAGAAAACTGTCACAAAGATGAAATATGGCAAATTCAAAGTATTTGAATATTTATTTGATTAAAGGATAGAAGATTATCCTTATTTGGTTAAAGTACAGAAGATTATCCAGTAGATGAGAAAGGTAATTAACATCTAATTTCAAAGCGTTTCAAATAAGCCTCATCCCAACCACACAGTAAGAGTTCTACACTAAAGCAGGTTCTCATTTTCATTCAAAAAGGCACACCTGGCAGACCAACAGTCACTGTACGGAAGAGAAAACATAAGACAAAGACACATTCAGATCAAGCAAAAAATATGTTCCCTGCTCTCTTAAACATGTGCTTGTAGTCGTATCATCAACTAAGTAACATCTGACTAAATGAGGTACGCTCACCCTAACAGAGAGAGGCAATTAAACAGGTTAGATGGAGGAGAAAAGACACTTTAATTGCCTGGAAGTTGAGCAATAAAAATGACTTACAAAGCCCAAAGCATACAGACTTTGAGTGACTTCTGAAAAGGGTTTGCTGACATTGATGGTGGCTGAATTTTCAAGCTTAAATAAAATCATCACAGAGGTAATTTTTCTACAACATCAAAACAAAATCCCCAGTCTAAGCTGAATGTTTGCAATAGGCCTGGTTTTCACCAGGTCATTGGGTCGAGCTCCCTGGCACTGTCACGATGCACATGCAGTTGCAACTTCTGCAAAAGATGTTGCCTACTTCAAGAGAACATCTGCGGTCTCTAGTATTAAACAGTTTTATTTCCATATACTGCAAGCATCCTTTTCTCCTAAGGCTCTTCACTGTTCTGCAGAAGGCACCATAAGCAACAGGAAGAAAACAAAACGACCAGCAAAGACTTCTACCAGATCCTTCACACTATTACCAAACACCTTGGTAATAAAAGGAAATGGTTTACGTCTTAAAAAACAATACCAGAACTTGTTACCAATACAGAAATTCTACACAATGAGAATAGTAAAGATACTGGCTACTTACAAGTCTTCAAAAACTGGGTGAACTAACATGGAGTGAAAGTCAGTTTGAGGCTCACGTATGTCAGACCCAAGCCAACTTCAAAAGCAACGATCCAGGAGAAACATTACAACCAGCAACTCTGTCTTTCAAAGGATAACATTTCACAAAAACCACCTCCAATTCCAACGGCAAGCACTATTTGAGGGGTTTGTGAGGCAGACATCTTCCATACTAAAGCCTCCCTGTAGAAAAATCAGGGACAGCTACACCCAAGAAGTGGAGATGTCCCATGAATCCAAGTCAGTAGTGCCCAGTGAACGCTTGGAAGAAGGAAGCTACAACGTTTTAAGATAAGCTGTACCTCGCCCCCCTCCGCCAAAATAACAGATGTATCTTGGAGCAGAAGCAGCTTCAAAAAAATACACCAATTGCTGCTCCTGCTGTGGAGATGGGAATTTATGATGGGCTACAGGAAGCACCCCACTGGCCTCGACTCTGAAACACCGATGAAGGCTGCATCATAAAGGACCTGCACACTGTGAGGAACTGCCAAGCGTACCATAAACCAAGAACACAAATTACAATCTTAATCTTGCTTTCAAGACCTGTATTTTCAGCCCTCGGCATAGCTTTTTCTCCCCACAGAAAGCATTAGGTGTCAAAGGGTTCACGGACTTGGCTCGCTGATTGATTCCTACTCTAACTGATTTGTAAGGCTAATTAAGACATGGCCAAACTGTGTCCATGTCTTACTTAACACTAGTGTTCAAGCAAGTTTCACACAATCTGATTAAAATTGACTAAAAGTGTCTTACTTCAGTAATCACTTAGACAGAATGAATTTTACATTAGGAGGATCAAGCACACGTCAGGCCTCAGTGGAAATGAAAAGGGCTTATAGTAATAGGATTTATAAATCCACCACATTAGGTTAATGGCTAAATGATTTACATGTAACTTTTCCCCCTCCTCCTCACCCTTCAACTCACACAAAAAAAATCCTATATTTGGCACTTTTAACTCTGAGTGCCAAGGCAAAAACAGACGTTCTTTTTAATTAGCTGAAAATTAAAAGCCACGAGTGATCCTTCATTAACTCCTTCATGGCAGAAATAATCAATTAGATTTTTATAAAGCCAGAATGCTCGAAGACCCTAATGACCCATTTCAAACACAACGAGATATCTATATGCGCATAATGAAGCTCAAATGGTTTGAGCCAATAAATATGCAACTGATAAAAGTGAGACCCTTATACCTTAAAAAATTGGCAGTAATGGGAGTTTTTCATATGACTATTTTCAATTGCAGAGAAGATGCTAAAAGCTCTTGCTCTTTCTCAGCCAGCAATTCAATCCAACAGTTAGTAGCAGTTACTAATGACACTGGAATACAGATGGCTTAAAGCCAACCCTCCCGCTCTGCAAGTGCTGGAATGTCCTACGCCATGTGGTAAACCAGGTGCTTTGTTTTGTTCTTTTGGCAGCCAAAGCTTTCATTTTCTGGAAATTTGAAAACAAAGTCATCCAGCTAAGCCCTTGCAGCAGAAGCCACTTGCATCTGCTCCATTCACTGAATATAGACACGGAAGAAGTTCATCCGCAAGTCCTACCTGTCCCCCACTTCTCCCGAAAGCTAAATACCAGGTCAGGTGAGAAGAGTGAAAGTTCAAGTTAAACGCTCGCCACCCTTATATTCAGCAAAATTAATTAAAATTTGTCACATAACAAGGTCAACATTTCTCAATGATATAGTGCTTTTCATTTTCAGGTCACTGTACAGACATTAATAAATGAATCCAACACCAGGATTAAGGTTAACTGCCAACACCATATGTTTAAAAATAACTTATCAAACATCCACCCGTTGTCATAAGGCACAATTACATTATCATCACCTCACTTTCTTTTCATGGCATTAGGAGGCCAGGCAGTTGAGCAGCACCCTCTACCTTTCTCTCCTTTACAGCCCAGGTCAGGAACAGAGTGCCCCTAAGCATCCAGGGGTACCAAAAAGTAAGGGTTTATAGACACCAGTCTGCTTCACTTGGGAAATTACAACTCCCCCTCCCCCCAAACAAGGGCTGTGTTAGATGAAAGCACCTCAGAATAAAGCTGCTTGTTTCCCAGCCCCAGCCTGCTGACCCAACAACAGCACAAGTGGGGCCCGTCCCCCTCTCCCCCAGCCCTCTCCTCTTCCCCTGGCATCGGAGTATCGGGTTCACATTCTTTCCCCACAAACACTTGTCCGGTGTCACACAAAAGAGTGACCAACAAACCTGATACAGGGCCATTAAATTCAGACAGCAAGGCACCACACAATGACCTTTAGAAGAATGATATTAACAGGTGGCTGGTGTCTAATACAAATAATTATATTACACTTCATCAGCATGGACCAAAGTGGAAACACATTGTCTTGTCATCAGCAATTGAATAAGCCAAAGTAGTGTTACCGAAATACACTTTTAACACTCCTCTCTTCCCTTTCTACACAGAACATCTCCCATCACAGAGCATGGCTGATGAGCTCCTAACCCTAGCATAAGGAACTTCATTTGAAAATTCCACTAGGGTATCTGACGTGTCCATCTCTAAGCAAAAACAGCCCTGCCACCCTTTGGAGATCACACAGGAATCCTTCAGAATTAAATTCAAGTGTTGCTTATTAATTGGCCCTGTCTCTCCTCTTGGGAGTAGTCCACTGAAAATACAACCCTACTTAAATTAAAAAGAAAGAAGCTGGTAACACGGGTGGCTCCTCAGCAAAGTTCTTCAAAACCTGGAACAACAACTACACTACCTGTGATCAAATTAAATGCCCCTGACCACTAATTAGCTTTTCCAACATCAATCATCTCAAGTTAGCAACAGTTTTCATCAACCTTTAACCCTGAGATGAGCCACTGTTTTGACAGGACAGACAGCAGTGGCAAACAGCCGCAGCATTTTGGGGCAGACAGCAATTTCCGACCACATCCGCAGCTGAAATCCACCTCGCTGGGGCACAGAGGGGACCCAAGGCGTGCACCCCCCAGCCCTCACAAGGCTTGCACACCCCAGGCACATGCCACCAGCAAGTCAGGCTGTACCACGCGGGGCCAAGCGGCAGATCGGTTTCCTGTCAGCTGCAACAAGGCCGACACTTAAGCTGCTTAAAGGCTTCTCATTCTTTGCTTTAGAAAGGGGAGGGCAGGTTCAAGGACACTCCAGCCTGTCTAGTGTGTAGTAGGGAGAGCGCTAGGAAATCACACCTCGAAACAACAGGGTAAGCAGTAGCATACAGCTCAAATGTCTACACAAAGACGGATGACGGAAATACTTGGGAAAACAACAAAAAGCCTGCCTACAGAGAAATACATCAAAGAAAGACACTCCTTAATCTCTCATGCAGTGGTGCAAGTCATCTCAGCCTTCTGCTCCTACAGCAACAAGCCACAAGTGGAGCATTCATTAGTTCATTAAGGAGCCACATCACACACCTCAGCTGGGCTGCAGGAGCAGAGCAAAGGAACAATAAAAAGAGCACTGGCGCAGGATGTGCTGCTGGGTACGGCTCAGCAACTGCAAACCACTGTGCATGGCTGGAGCATCCCTATAGACCCAGAACAACACCCCTCCCTTCCTCCAGGGAAAAGCAGGTCCTTGCTTTCTAGGAAGGAAATGGCCCCACCATCCAGCACAGAGCCACGAGGATGATTAAGGGAGTGGAACATCTTCCTTATGAGGAAAGGCAGAGGGAGCTGGGTCTCTTTAGCTTGGAGAAGAGGAGACTGAGGGGTGGATGGAGCCAGGGTCTTCTCAGTGACATCCAGTGATAGGACAAGGGGCAACGGGTGCAAGCTGGAACATTGGAGGTTCCATGTAAACATAAGGAGAAACTTTTTCTTGGTGAGGGTGACAGAGCAGTGGAACAGGCTGACCAGAGAGGTTGTGGAGTCTCCTTCTCTGGAGACATTCAAAATCCACCTGGACATGTTCCTGTGTGACCTGCTCTAGGTGATCCTGCTCTGGCAGGGGGGTTGGACTGGATGATCTTTCGAGGTTCCTTCCAACCCCTAACATTCTGTGATTCCGTTTAGTTTAGACAGAAAGCAAACCACAGTCTGGCCAGCAACTCCCACATTTGTCCTCTTGAAATCAAAACCAGATTGGAGCAGCCAGGTGGATGCTGCTGGCTGGCATCTGCATCACCCTAGAGTTCACCTGCAGTCTGTCCTTCCTCCTTGGCCTCTGGCATCTCCTCCTCACCTACCCCCCCACTTTTAATTAAAACCGGTCTGAGAGTTGAATTTTACAGGACAGCTTTGGCAACGTAATTCCAGCTTCCACTCTGATCTATAATCAACATTTGTATTCAAGTAGAGGCCAAAAAACAGAAGTAGTGCTGATGATAAATTTGGGAAGTGACTGGAAATGTAGAATGTGGATACTTTGGCAGGGAAGATATCTGACACTTTAGAGGGGAGGGAAGGAGGAAGAGAGCTATTAAAACAAACGGGAATTTTTAAGGAAAGAAGGTTAGCAAAAACCAAAATCCAGTTGTACAATATGTGCCCATTATTCTTATACATGTAAAAGCATGTAAGACCTGCTCCAAAAGGCATCTCCATTACAAAAAAATCCCACCCCTATGGATCAGTGGCATCTTTTTCTGCCCGTTAAGGAGAGGGGTGAGGATGTTTTGTCTCCCCTGTACTATTACACGTTTTCTGTTTCTTCAGCTCTTCTGTTATTCCTTTACCTATTTATTCTTTTTTAAACACTGAAAACAACAGCAAAACCACAGAAGACCTACCTCCAAAAAGTGTCAAAGAAACAGCATCCAGAATATCATGTACTACAGTGACATGTCTGCATTACCCTACAGCAATATGCTTATACGTACGAGTCAAAGCATCACCTCCAGAATCAATGTTTGACCAAAATATGCCATGGTAAAAGAAGAGGAGGGAATTGGAAGGATAATTAGAACAACTTTGTTCTAGATTTTGACTACATGACCCAGCACTTTTGTTTTCTCTCGTTCTGAACCGTACTCAGGCCTCTCTGAGTCTTGAAGGAGGAAGATGCAACACACCCAGGCCCCTCACAGTTTTTAGTAGCTTAACAGAAGTACAGTGGAGACTGAAGCAAAGCACAAAGAGCATCTGAAGGATGACAATTACAGCAGTATAACTTGATCAGGCCTGGGCTCCATGAGACCTCCCTCTCCCATGTCTGTGTGGTCAGACTGTCCATGGAGAAACCAGGGTGGTCAGACCAGTATACAGAAGACGGCCAGAGTCTCCTGGGCAAGTCTGACCTACTTCACAGGCAGAACTGCCCCCACACATGCCATCTCCAGTGACCTGCCTTCAGCAAAACTGCAATGTGTGTAGACTCTAGGATGTTCTAAAGAAACTGCAATCACTTGGTTTGACATGGGCAAGCAAACACCTTTCATTCTTTATATACTGCAGGTTTTTTTTTAACTTCAGATTCTCAAGCACTTGTTCTCGGCCACATCTATCATACAGGTTTGATGCATGTGGGAATGGGGTTTGGGTTTTTTTTTTTAATTAAGTCAATTTGTATCCTAATACATTTTTAAAGTAAATGAGCTGTCCTCATTGGAACTGAATCCAGCTGGCACATTGTTCTGTCTGGCAAAATCAGTTATACACCGCGTCGCACCATGTACCAATAATGTAAATGGCAACATAGTCCAACAAAAGCAGAGCTCTTTGAGAAGTCATAATTTCACTCACACATTCAAGATTGATATTTTCATAGTAGCTACTAGGCAATCAGTTTTTTATATGCACACATATTGTCCACAAAAGCCACTGAAGCACACAGAGATCAACATGAAGCATTTTCTGTTCCACATCTCTGCAAATTAAAATTGCATGAGTCCAAAGTTATACAAGCTATTTTACATTAAGAAATATACAATCACACCGTGATGCTGTAATAATACCTATGCAAGTCACAAATTAATCCCAAAAGCCTGTCTATCAGTTCAGAAGGATGGGCTAGAAACATTATCAAAAGCTCAACAATCTTCCATGCAAGGAATATAATGAGCAAATGCCTGCAAGTAGTATTTTTTTAAGCAATCGCTCAGAACTTTGATAACAAATAATATTGCATGAGAAAAAGACATCTGATTCACATTTATTAATAGAAAAGCAGTAGGTATACTTCTAACATCCCTCAGAAGTCTCTGAGATTTGTGGGGATATGAACATTACTTTGAACTACAGACAAGAAGAAATACCCGAAGAGCGCACCATCTTCAACTCCTCCACTTTCTCAGTATTAACAGTCTTAAAAAAGAAGAAGACTGGAATAACTCCTTGGGGCTCTCTGGGGTTCAGGCACTGGTATAATAATGCTTTGCTGCTCATCAGCAAAAGCATCAGGCCAGTCACTAAGCCCAGAAGACACATCTTGCTACACCAGAGACAGCTGTGTCCACTGCAGCGGCACAACATAGTCTTTAGTCATGGCACCAGCACCCCATGTCACAGGGTGCCCTTCATGCAATTCACCCTTCTTCACAAGGGCATATCTGCTACCCAGAGAACCCTGGATCACCCCAATAGCAAAAGCTCTTAAGTCTCCAGTGTGTACCTCCAAAGTATTCCTCCCTAGCTTGTGCAAGAAAGCTTATCTAAACAGATTGCAGCCCAAAGTAGATTCTGATCACAGCCACCTATTTCACCTCAGAGCCTGAAAAACAGGCAACTTGGCAACAAGCATTAAACCAGTTAAAACCCACAGGGATTCCTAAATGTTAAGATTTTTCTGTTACCTCCATTAGCAATTTTTCTGTCTTGATAATTTATTTAATCCCTCCGAAAATTCATGACATGAGGTACTATCTAAACACCAGAAAATATAAAAAGCAATCTAAGGGTCCAATCTAAGGGATTAATGACCACCAATTTTTAAGTACAAGTATTTTTATGTTGTGTCATACAGGGAATAATAATACGGTGTTCCTCTCTGGCCAAGCACACATGACTTCTTGTGACTACATAGAATTATCTTTACCAAAGATATCCCAATGCACGTAAAATCTATCCAGTTCATCTGTCACACAAGTTAAAAGATTTCAGTCTGTCAGAAGACTGCAGTGAAGTCTCAGTGACCTTCCTGTATAGCACAGGGGCTATAAAATTTTACTAAATGGTGTCTACTTCAACTCAGGTTGAGTGGCAGCATAAATTTTAGAAGCAAGGCACATGAGCAGGATTTAATGCAAATACCGGGAAGTCTGCCACCGCCTCTATCTCTGCAACAACGCTGACACAAAGTTAAAGGACTGAAACACGGCTCATCAATGCTGCCGACTGCAGCAACCCTGAAACTGCACCAAAACCCACAAGAAATATAACCCACATAAGAGGACTTGTAAAACAATGAGGAGGAGAGAGGAGGAAGACAGAATTTACAGATTCTGAGCCACACCATGCACATTTGGGATATCTGTCTTAAAAAATTTTGGTTCTTAGCTCCTCTGACTGGCAATGGTCTCTGCCACAGCAAAAAACCCGAACAACACAACTGCTTCAAGACTTTATGGAGCAGAACTGAAGCAGCCTGCAGTCTACCGCATGGCAAAAGGCCTGCTAGGAAACCCAGGACTGAGTCATTAAGTCCAGCCTTGTGAAAACACACACCATATAATCCTGCTCGTAAGGCTATCTGGCTCCCTTGTAAATAGGAAGTGGTGGGCTTTGGTTTGTCTGTCTGTTCAGTTTTTAAATTCACTGGCCATGACAGGCAGTTTGAGATAGATATTTTTTCTTTGTTGAGACTCATTTGAGTGCCCCTATCACTATTGCTTAAAAATAATTTGCTTCAAAAGGGAACTCCTGGGGAAAAGAAGTATTTTGTTGGCTCAGAGGAGTATTGTCACCATGGCTGCTCAATTACTCCCTTGAGGTAGACAGACTAAGTAGGAGGCTTTATCATTATTCAAGCAGGTGGATTATTAGGCACCTGACATCAACAATTTTAGTAGATTCAAACACAGAAACTTGGTTTTGAGGCAGAAATACCAAGATGAATCCACTGCTAAGGAACCCTCTCTGTTATCAAATAGACGCACTTGATAGACACCACGAGAAGAATCGCATCTACAGTGTAATGCTTTAACAAACTATTCTTACTTTTCCTTCCTCACTGAAAAGGGTAAAACAACTGAAACGGGCACTTAGGTTCCTCTGTATCTTCACAGGTTGCATATAAATTAAACTGCAGTGCCCTGTATTTTCCACGTTTATAACTCCTCACCTGAAGAGTAACAGTTATGAGAAAGTCATGAGGATGGGGGGTTTTTCTGCACTCATCTTTTTGATTCTGGGCCACTACAATCTCTTACAGAAGAGAATTAAATGTCATAATTGTAGATTACTGAAGATTAGAAGAAAAAAAAAATAATCCCTAAACAGCAAGTTTAATACCTTAGCTTAAAAGCCCCCAAATTAAATCCTGACTTCAAAACTATTCCTATGAAGCTGACCCACTGCATATGCATCAGAATTTAAAGTCTTTATAATGTCTCCACATACTCCAGATTCTAACTTGGAAGCTGATACAACTCTAAAAGGGCAAAATCACTACAAAGAACCAGCCAGTGAAAAATCCCACAGATGCTTCTAATAAAACATACTGAGCAGCCGAGCATACAAAGGAGTTACCCACCCTTTTCACTTGAAACCCAGTGACATCTTCAAAATTCATACATGAGACATGTCCATCCACAAAGCACACTCCTGAATCTTTTAAACTTCTTCTCAATACCCACTTTAAGAATATAAGTGCCAGAATGAGAAAATTGAGGAGATCTAGTAGTTAAGCTTTTTCATTCCTGGAAACAGAAGTTTCCTGGGATGCAATAAATACCTGGCTTGCTGTGTGCAGTTCCTGAAAAATGGTCCTAAATAAAGATTTGTATGCTAGCTGCAAAGAGGGACTTAAAATAGTATCAGAACCTGGATCGAGACACTTAAAAATCTGGAGATACACCACTTGAAGTTTTTTCTGATAGCATCCTGGAGAGGGACCAACAAGAGATGCGCATTGGCACTGCTCAGTCATACTGCTATTCCACAGTTTTGCCATTGGAATTTTCCCTTTTTTTCCACTCATGAAAGTCATCTTCACTTGTAATTGATTTCTGATATAAGCCCTACCATCTTAAACATGAGCTTAGGTGCAAATAGGTATTATTTAATAATGCTTTACACTTACTAGGTAATACTAATGCAGTAAATTCATTCTTTTTTCTATCAGACACTTGTAGCTGATATAAACCATATTGTAGTACACCAGTGGCACACAAAAGAAGAACTATGTAGGGGTTAAATTTCTATGGAGTCTAGCAATTCCCATCACTCTATATTTTCCATTTTAACCAAATCACAGCTTCTGTTCCAGAAAAGTTTCATGAATGTGCATGCTGGGTATTTAGTCTATTCTGGGAAAACAAGATACGACCTTCACTTCTAGTAGCAACTGGTTTATATTGTCCAGCTATGCACACAAAGGCATTCTGTGTTTGCTTTGAAGGCTTGCACATGCCAGGGGTTGCTGTCATTGATAGATTACGGCTATTGACATTGCTATCGTTCTCACACAAAAGCTTTATTAGCATAACAGAAGATCTGAAAGTGTGCTCTCCCACTTTCTGAAAATCTTCCCCATCTGCTGCTGGGTGACCTAGGTAGATCACCTTCCCTCGCCTATTCCCTGGAATCCAGCGAGCACTCAAACTCCGCAGGAAGGGTCTGGCTGCATCTGTCTTGCGAGCATGGCTATTGTTTAGGAGATAATTACTCTGGCCTTGTTAACTTGCAGCAATAATCAAGAATGAAAGCACCTAATAAGCCAAGTTACCTAGTAATATTGCCCATTATAACAGCAATGATTGCATATAAACTCTGAACCCCCTTTAGTGGCAATTAATTTCAAGAGCATTAGCACCAACAGTAAACGAATACGAAGCAGTTTAACTAATTAAAGCTTACTACGCAATGGGCTTGTAGCTTCAATTATCATTTTTCGTGTTAGTCATCTGAAACAGTAATGGTATGTACCAGCTGGAAAACATCCAGACCAGGGCCTGCCCAGGCCACAGCAACAGGTAAATGGAACCGTTTTTCCATGCACTTTCCAAGGAAAAGTGCTAACTAAGCCTTATCAACAGAAACAAACAGCAGATGGCAACAAATGTGCCAGGAGACATTTCATCCTCCAGGAAGAGTTCAACACAAGGCATCGGTAAAAAAGGAGCAGAGTTGGAAGTACGAATTCCACAGATCTTACCCAGCTGCTCTCTTTTGTAGGGAAAAAAGGGCAAGGATAAAAAAAACCACCCCAAACACAACACCCAAACCCAAACCTTGACAAGCAGTGATTCCTACCCTAATGCCCAGACTTCCCATGTAGCCCATCTGCATTTCTTCTCCAGCAAGTCCAGGAAGTACCAGGTGCAGTAAGCGAAGGCAGCTTAAGACCCTTCCCCTACGAGAAGCTTCCACCTCAGCCCCCAGTAAAAAAGATTTTGTTTGAATTTGCAGACACTGACTCTTAAGTTTGACTTACAGAAGCTCAACATTTTTTTGCTGTTCTAGTTGTACGTACAGAATAGAACTAATTACACAAACTTTCTTCACTTGTTGCACACTTTTGGACTAGCTGCTTGCCCTCCAGTGTGACACAGTATCTCTCTTCAGGAGTTCTGAGCATTCCGTGTTTCCAAGTTGCTCTTGTGACTTGAAGACCCACAGCTATCTTCTCCGGATTGTTTTTATTCTGGACATCGAACTTCTTAACACAATGACTGAACTAAATGCTGAAGTAAAAGTCATTTTCATGGGTCTTCTCCAGGCTTCAGCTTCAAGGCTTTGCAGTTAGCAGACAAGCTGCTAATACTTGCTAATACTTTTTGACAATTAATCTCCTCTTGAACTGCCCATCAGCAATACCATTCTTCCCTGCATTCCACCCCTACCCCTAGGTAAGCACACACCAAAAAGGGTGATTCAAGTACTCATCTGGGAAGAAAAGTGAAAAACAGGAAAGACAAAACCAGAAATGATAAAAAGGAAATCAATTACTTGCTGTCTAGGAAAATCTATTTGCAGCTCATGCTACTCTTGTTTCCAAACACTTTTAAGTGCAGCTGACTTAACATTTAAGCACTTGTGCCCACTGCATTTAAAAAGCTGTTAAAAGCAAAACATGTCAAGGAGTTCTTTCATTATGGGTATGCACACTGGCTCAGCTTTTCCCAAACTCCATCTCCCCCCGCATTCACTGCAACCGCCCAGAACCTAAGAGATCTCCAAGTCTTCTCGACATAGAAGATGTACCAGCCCCTGGTCTCTTTATGGCGGAATAACTGTCTTCCCAAAGCAACTGTTGGCCACAACACAAACGCTGAAAATGAAAAGAGAAAAAACAACACCTCCATGTTATGCAAAGCATGGAAACAATTTGATTTTTTTTTGTTTGTGGGGTTTTTTTGTTTGTGTTTTTGTTTGTTTTGTTTGTTTTTCTTTTTCAAACTTAAGAAGAATCAGACAGTAAAAATCCAAACACCATTAATGATGCCTGCTCACAACACTGGCTGGGTGAAGAGCTGAAATGGCAAAAGTAGTATCACGTTATATAAAATCACCAAAAGCCCCTTAGGCTCAAGAGCATGTAGCAAGCCTGTCATGTTCTACGTCCAACACGAACTATTAATAAACTATTAACTCCTGTTCCTCTCAGAAAGACAGTCACAAAACAGGCTTTCCTTAAGTTAAGATGGAAAAGGCCAGGGACAAATACTAAGTCAGTAGTGATACTTGATAATTGCGATAATCTATTGCCATGCGTGTCTCACATGCTCTTCGAAGCAAAAAGGAGTTGCTTGGCTTAGCAGGGAGGCTCTCCCCTATTACGCAGGCCAGCTGAGCCAAAAGCTATGCAGTACTGGATAGAGTAACAGAAGGATCATTTCTGGAATAGTCAAATAAATACCACTTCATACTGCTTTACCATCCACATCTCCTCTGGCAGATCTATTCTCTTCCCCATTTTAAGGAGGAAAAAAAAAAGTGAAGCAAGATCTATGTGGAGAAGGAAATAACAAACTTTAAATAAGCTAATATAATAAACATCAGACAACAAACATTTATTCCTGCAGTGAAAATTAATGAAAAGGAAACTGGGACAGCTGCACAGTCCAAAATTGGCACTGATTTTCAGAGAAGGAATAGGATCCCTGAAACTATTACTAGATGGCTCAGGAATCCCTGGCAAAAAATCAAACAGTTTCTTAAAAAAATTGGCTGTAATTTAACACAGTATTTATGACAGAGCAAAGTGACACAAGCTTACTCTCCAGGCTGAAAACTGAGAGACACAAACAAAAGCCACAATTTATTAATCTTCCCTTGGTCAGCATGTCAAAAGCCCATACTTCCCTGAAAAAAACAAACCAAACCAAACCAAACAAAAAGCAAAACCACAACTAGATGACATGCTCCTGTATGAAAGATGAGAGGCTTTCATAATTATTATCTTTGAATATTTGAATAATCAAAGTGAAAGATCCATCACCAAACTATCAGACGGCAAAAGGTCTGTACACTAAAGAAGGGGGGGAAGGGAGGGTTGGTTTTATTTGAACAGAAGACAAAAGAAAAGTCCTATTTGTTATATGGTTATAAAATAAGCCAAGGTTAGGACTGAATCTTTCACAGAAGCCTAAGAGCAATCAAAATCATTAAGAACATTATCAGATCCCTATAAAATGTCCGTATCCCCCAGTCACGGAAGTAACTACTTCCATTAAGAAATTACTTGGAAGTAAAAAGAAAGCATCTGCTTCCCTCCCCATCAGACATCAATTCCAAATACTTGTAAGACCAGATGAAGAGCTGGTCTTAGAGAAACACAGAAACTGTAGCCTGATGCAAAAAGGTATCGAAGAACATTGGTCCAATCTTTCCAAACAGCCTGCAAACTGTGAGGAAAAAATTCATGCCTGCCAGCTTTCCCATTTTTTAGAATCAATGGCAGGTTTCCCATTGTGCAAGTATCACAGCTAATTCAATTCATACAGATACATAGGTCACTATTTAAAAGTTGAAGCTTTCACAACCTTCTACCTTTGATTCAGCAGGACATCTTTATTCCAGGATCAAGTGTTTCAGTCCCTTAAATTCAGCCCAATTTTTTCACAAGTCAGAAGTACTGTTCTGTGATTTACATAAAAGCATTGCCATGGAACTAAGCAGCAACTGACAGACAGGGGAAACGGGTTCCAGATAACACTTAAATAGCTGTTCTAGTTACACCACACAGAGAGAGGAATATGATCCCTTACTCAAATTCATCAGAACATTAACAAGAAAAGAAAACTTGGGTTTGACCTCTATGACAGTATGTAGAAGAATTTAAAAAAAACCCCAAACATTCTGCACAGAGGAGGTAATCTCAGCTGATTAGATGCCATAATGATCTTCTCACAATCTGTTAGAAACAAGGAGTGGTTGGTAACTTCACAGATTTCCTCCAGTCCTTTCCCCGAGAAGGAATGGCAGGATCCCTGAAATAATTTCAAAATCATTACTGCTCTGTCTTCCTGGGCCACTGCCAAGAACCTGGAACTTCAGGACACCCGTCAATTAATACATTCATCCTGAAAGCAGGCTCATCTTCAGTCTTTAAATTTATTAAAAATTAGTGATCATAAAAAGCAATCAGATCAAAACCACATCAGAATTAAAACTAGAAGTGGCTTCTTGAAGGACAACAGTCTTCAACAAAAAAAACAACCATGAAGAGCTGTGTCTCTGCTGAAGTAACTATATACATACTTTGGAAGATGAACTGCATGATGTAATAGACCTTTTTCCATCTCTAGCATCTGTGGTATACAGTAGTAGATGCCAAAATGACTGGCCACCTGATGGACAATTGTGTATAAGAGTCAGATCTAAAGCTTTTCTCTAATCAAAGCTTTCTGCAGGGGTTCTCAGTCTAAGTACAGGCTTCTCATTGATTTTTCTGTAGCTCCAGGATGACTACTTTTAACTCTAAGTTGGAAAATATGAAGTTATGCATTAAAAAAAAGAAAAAAAAAACAAACCACCATACCACCACAGGTATGATACAAATTAAAACGACAAGGCAAAGGAGCTATTACAATTCAAAGAAGCCAACAGATTTCTGATGGAATACAAAAATGGTATTTGCCTAAGTTCACAGAGGCTGAGGAAAATGAGTTCTGAGAGAAACGGGGAATAGAAAGAGGAGAAATTAAGGTCACTTGAAAACCAAAACGTCAGCTGTCACTGACTTACATCTGAGTTGTTCAAAATTTAAAGGGTACAGCCAATGAAGTTCTAGATTCAACTCGATTTACTAGTTCAAATAAAATTACACTCAGAGCAAAGCTAACTGGAAGGTTGCAATACACCTGAGCACAGGGCTGAAATGTCCCTGTGGTTTTGTGGCAGTCTTCCACACGCCAATCCAAAATTACAGTGCAAGAAAATCTGAGATAGTTTGATACCCCACTAAAATTAAAAACATCAAGGAAGAAGAATGAAGTTAACATCAAAAACATTCTTTGCACTGAAGTCAGAGAAAATGGAAAATAAATTATTAGTGTGCCAACTGGATATTACCTAATAGAATGAATCTGTGCACAGAACAATTCAGAACACCAAACTGAAGGGCAAAACAACCCACCTAGAGTGATTACCACACTTATCCTTCTCCCTGGCAATTGATCTGCAGATTCACCTTCCCTGGATAAAAAAAAAAAAGTACTTGTACCTCAAGGTCTTCTGTATCTCTATCACAGAAACCTTCTTACCCAGGCATTTCAAGAACATGACCTCAGACTTCATCAAAGCAGATTATTACACAGTCCTGCTTTTCTGACAACTTTCAACAGTTTAAACTCACCACTTTTTGGTCTCTTTCATGAACAAGGTGAGTAATTAGAAAGAAACCATTAACTTACCAAGGCATGACCAATCTGAGATGCAACTGCTTAGCTATGGCTGTCTGCTTCTACATCAGCAACAGCTTGGGATCACCTTTCTTGAAGGCTACACGTCAAAAGAACAATTTTATTTTCTGGTTTTTGTTTGTTTGCTTTTTTAAACCAGGGTTTACCAACCAACATTATCCAAATTTTAAAAGTTTCTCCAGTCTCATGTAATCATCAAGATTAGCACAAGCTCACACAGAAATAACTGCCAGGGACTAATCCCCACAGTAAGGTTCAAGTGACATTCTGACATTCCCTGGTTTTGATGAGCACTGCTTGATGAGCACTGCATTTCAGTGACACGAGTGGGAAACACTTCACACCCCCAACAACCTAAAAAACTACTTCTTGCTCTTTTTAAAGTTTGTCAGTTAGAACATATGAAAAAAAGAAAAGAATAAACATGAAAGGTAAAGAGAACTGGGTTAATTTTTGTATTAATCCTTTTTTTTCCTAATTCAGGTGTTGAAATAGGATTTTATGGAGCAACTGTTTCTAGTGGCTCAAATCAGCAAACATACAGAGTATCAAACTGCAGGGCAGATATCAACATATGTAATTTAATCCTACTCCCTGAAACCTTACCCAGTAAATTTGATAAAGGGCATAGCCTGAAGCTAAAGACAAGTCTACCACAAGCAACATCTCCTGCATTATGTTTTGTGTAACCACCGGAAGGAAAGCAGAGCGCCAGCATAAATTAGTCTTTCATGTGCCTTACAATCACCTATCACACTATAAAATTATTTCATCTGGCTTTCAGACATTGCCCTTTCTACTACAAAAAAAGTCTGAAAAAATTAGCCTAATATGCCTGACTTAGAGTTTCCTTGCTTCTAATATTGCTTGTTTATGCTAAGAGATCTGCATCAGGTCTGCTCTAGCACATTAAACTACGGCTACTCCTCAAGAATCCTTTGTCCCAAGCTGAATTCTTGAGAACAGCCACCAAGATTTCCTACATCCTTACGAGGTATTGTACCTACAGCAGTAGAAAGTTCACCTTCCATAGATAAGTAAAGGCCTTGAGCTGCTTCATCTGTCTCCTAAGTATATTTTGATGCTGAAAATAGCATAGGCTGTCCATGCATATCTTCTAAATTAAGCCAATGAATCTTGGCACAGGCCCAGTCAAAGGACATACATGCAAGAAACCACATGACCTGAGCTATATAGCAAAACCTGCATTCAAAGTACTCAGGGATTTTTTGTTTGTTTGTTTTTTAAAGCTTTAAAACAAAACCAGACTGGTATGTTAAGTACAACCTCTGAAATGTCTTCATCCTTCTAGTTTTCTTCACTTCAGGTGACAAGTTGCAATTCTTGCATCTGTTGGATCGAGATGTCCTTGGCGATAACTCCGAGTGTGATTAAAGGAATTTCTAAACCAATGGTCATAAAGCAATTTTGCTTGAGAGAAATCTCTGGACATCACCAAAGCCAATCTTCTGCCCAAAACAGGGCTAGACCTGCCTGGTACAAGGCTGTGCATTCCTGAGAAGAGTCTGGCTTCTTCCCCACAGCCCCCATTAGGTTGTTGAAAACCACAATTCATTCCATCCCTACAGGTTTTTTCTCCATACTGAAGAAACCTGGCTTCTCTCAGCTTCTCCTTGTATGCCAGAGTAGGATCATCTCCACTGTTAAACAGTTACTTGAAAACAGCAGATCTAGGAGGCTCAAATGAGCATTCATCCAAGAGAATAAAGACTAGATCATGTAACTGGGGATGCTTTTTTGCAAAGCTTCTAATACAGTCTGTTTTGCAACAGTGAGCTTTTGCACAGTGGGCAACTTTCCCAGGAAAGACATGAAACTTTTTGATTATGAGATCAAGGTGTCGTATCTTTGAAGGACAATATGAATATTTATTTAAGTCTCATGGGAGACAGACGCTTCAGTTCGATCATTTTTCTAAACTCTTAGGAACAGTGCTTGAAAAGGAGAATTATTTTTAATCCCTAATTTGAAGTATCTTTTATTCTGAAAACTTTATTACCATCTAGGTATCCAAACCCATGGTTTCTAGAACAGGCCGACATCTAATTTAAGATAAACGCAAGATGCAAATGAGTAAGGCAATAACACCCCGAAAAACAACTTCTGCTGTGTATCAAAAGCCAAACTATTTATGGCAAGATACTAATGAACTAAGAAAATGCATCCGGCAAAGATCTATAGTGCTAACAAATACCTAGGCTGGAGAAAGGCACTAGGACAGCAGTTAGCATTTGTATTCTTCCAGCCTTAACAGTGGGTATGGAAAACTGAAGTTGTTTGAGAACAGAACTTGGGTAGTTTACACATGGTGTTGTGGTGTTGCAAAAGCTCTTATCTTCATGGTGAAGCTCCTGTGCTCCATATTGCCCTTTTATTAGGCAACACTATGCCTATATCTGCAATAGGGAACCATGAAAGGATCTCCATCTTGTGAATCCCATAGTCCCTACAGTATTCTAGACAGGAGAGAAGGATTTCTTCAGTTACCCTAAAGCTGAAGCACTGAAAACTTTGAGGGTTGCATGATTCAAGTGCATTCCCAATACTTTATTGCACACCTGAGAGTCTTTCTTGTTACCACCTGATGTGGAGAGACATTCCTATCTCTCCTCATCCTGAGGTATCAGCCCTCTGCCCAATGCATATGGCTTCTGCGAGGGTACATACTGGTCCATTCCAAATACAAAGAATGTGCCAGAGACCTTGGCTTTCAGTTATGCCACCATTTTGGGTGAGGAGTATCTTCTTGTTACCTAGCCAGCCAGGTTAAGATAAGACTCAAGCAAAATCTGTGTCTTTTGGCAAGATAGGAACAATACACAAGACAGGAAACTCTAGGAGAAAAAAAAAAAAAAAAAAAGGCAGTACAGAAAAAGGAAAACAAGCACCAAACAAACTCCCTGTGTGTTCTTCACATTAATGTTATCCTGACAGTCTCACAGTCTGCTGTGAGCTGGCAGAAGGCTGGTCAGGCCTGTCCCCTCATATCTCACACTTGGTCAGCCCCACTTTCCAAGCCCCTCCCTTGTACCAGCTCTAAGAGCATGCGGTGAGTCACTGAGTCATTGATCCAACAGAAACCAATTTGGTTTTCCTCTAGAGTTAGTTTTCAACTCAGATCACCAGGCTGATCCAGCTCACCGTGGGGTCATGCAATTGCAGGAACCCATCCACAGAAACCAGTAGTCAGGAGGTGAGAGGCACCACACCTCTTGTGATAGCACAATCTTAAAATAAGCAGTCACAAAAAAGAAAGTCTCTATTCATCTGACTTGCTGCAAAATCAGTCTGAATCTGATCAATCCTCCTAAACATTTCTTGGTGAATATCCATTATATAAAACCTTTCTGCCCAGTGGGGGAGGGGACCACAAACACAACAAAACACATCACCCAAAATAAAAATAAAATAATTTTTTTTCCCCTCTAAACTAATTTCCTCCTCACCCAAAATATTCTGGCCATTCTTAACTGAAATGTTTCATTTCCTTTCCTTGGAGCTGCAAAAGTCTTTATCAGTCCAGATGTCATCTCATGCACTTGAGTAACAATAATAATATTTAATTTCAGTGAATGTTAATATGTTCCATAATTTTTCTACTACTTTGTACTCAGTACGCATTTTCAGATCGTAAGCAGCCTCTCCTTTGAAATGTCTATTCTAACTTGTTTTGGATATTAGCATGCAGAATAACACACATAGCTTTTTCACTGGCTCACAATTGCATACATAATGATAAATTTAACAACAGTGACAACTGGTTTGACCCCAACAGTTTCCATTTAGGAACACTGAAACAATTTAGCACTATTCCTTGGAAGATTTTGGTTTGCCATCTTTATATTTAAAAGCAATTAAGAAACTCTTTGCCTAGCCTTTTGCCATCAAGCTCCCTATCCTCCAAAAATGTCACCCCGATGTTGTATTCCCTGTTTAAATATAGGCAGCATGTGTATGTAAGTCTTTAGGAGGCTCCTCTCTCTCTTCTAACCATCCCCTTTCTCCCATATTACAACATGGAAGAAACCAGGAGTCTGACAATTGCCTCATTCACATGACAGCTCTTGTATATAACCAATGCTTTAGGTGCAATTAAGTGAAAGTAACTGATGATCAATTTCCAGGGATGAACAAGACTGTAAAAAAAAAAAAAAAGCCAAAAAAGAGATGCCTGGATTTCTTTACAGCAGACAATTGCAATAGACAGTGATTAAGCTGCTTACCTACCCTTGCTTACTTTTTTATAAATGAGCTCATTTTTCTCCACTTCATCTTTCTCCTCCCTCACCCATTCTTTTCCCAGACTGCAGCAATAACATGCTTTATTCTTTCCTTTGACTGCCAGGGCCTTAAACTAATTATTAATTGAGAATGTATCTAAAGTATCTGAATGAGAAAGTTGGAATTAACCCAACTGCCTCTTTCCCCCTTTTATTTTGCACAGTGTAAGATCAGCTCTACCTGTTAGTACTGCTGAAAGTAGCATGTGGGGTTTGTTGCTTTCTGGGGTGGTGGTGGTGGGTTTTTTGTTGTTGTTTTTTAAAGGCAACTTTTCTAGCTCCCTGGGCAAAAATATGCAACAGTGAAAAACAATGTGGGAAAAAGGCAAGTACCTGGAAAAAGCCTGAGCTTTGAGTGACAGCCATTAGGAACCAAGCTGCCTATAGATAAAATTCAACAACTTTACTGTCCTGTAGGAAAATCCTGCAGCAGAGGGCATCCTGCGTTTGGGAAATCAGACAACTGACACTTCATCAAAAGTCTTGTCCTTTAAAGAGGCTAGAAAGGCATGACCTTACACTGCCTGCTACTGCAGAGCTGGCTGGTTGTACAACTCCGACTCATCTTGTTTCCAGTTGCTAAATTACATTAAAGGACAGCTAAAAATATATTAAATATTTTCCTATTACTTTTCCATGCAAGCAACTGCTGTAATTACAAGAGCAATGTCCAGTCAAATGTTTAGTAGCTCAAGGGGGGAGAGAGGAAGATCCAGGAATCCTTCTAACACATTCCAGATCAACAATATAACATTTGGATTGCAAATACAGAAAAAAAAATACTTTTTCTTTAAATTTGTTGTAAGAACAAGAATTGATACATTTCTTATGATCAAAACAGGAAAACATTTACTTTTTCCAAAAAGGTCAAACAGATCTGAGCTATAGTTTTAACTCCTTCTCATCTCAAATTTCTGCCCTTTTTTAATTCCAAAATCCACTGAAGCTTAACCAGCCTACCTGTGATCTACAATACACTAAACTCTGACAGATTCACACCGATATGCCACATCTTCCCTGCTAGAGGTTACAGCCAACCGAAAGAATAAACAAGGAAGATTCATTTGAAAAACCTGTTAGTCGACGTTTTAAACACTTTGTCACAAAAATGAAAGTCTTAATTGAATTATTAATGATCTCAAGGTCTCTATCGCCATCTAGTGAAAACTCTCTACCATTACTCCACTATCCACAGAAATTACAGCTGGTTCACTGGAATCACAGGCACTAACCTCTGTGCTGCACCCAGCTACCTATGGCCAGAGTTGTAAGGCTTTGCTACTGCATGTCCTAAGGTAAATAAAGGTGAAGCACTAGCTCACATCTTGCCAAGGCTGACCCAAGAGAAATAAACTTGGATTACACTCTGTCCAAGTGCTAAGATCTGGCTTTATAAATGGCCTTCACACAGGACAATTAATACTTCAGCCATCAAAATGAAGTGAACATGTCAAATACTAGCATAGTTAAAAACAAGTTTTTAAAATGGCAGCGTGGAATTAGGATAATTTTTAGTCACCATAAGGAACCCCATGGCTGCTCCACTACTTTTGGTGCATTGGCATCAACAAACCACAGAGAAAGATTACAGTCCAGGAGAGGTAGCACAAGGCATTGGGTATGAGAAGCTTGCAGTACTCAAGTCTTTCTAGAGCTTCAGTGAAAGGCTCTTCAGTTACACAATTAGAAAGCAACAGTTGATGGAACTCATTCTCTCTCAGTTACCTTAAATATTAATGCTAGGATGAGCTTTAAGAACTTACTCGGCTTAAAATCTCTATTTCCCACTTTGAATTACTTTGCCAAGACTTACGATTGAACTGTAACTGTGTTAGTGCAAATACTAAGTACAGTTTTCATCCCACACAGTATTTTTCCCACTTAGGTATCTACAAGCCTACCATCATTTACCCAGGTTCCCTTCACAACATTAAAAAAAAAGAAATATATAGGTAATAATTTTAAAACTGTATCAATTCCTGATGATCATAAAAGACCATTCAAATTTAGATCAATAACATTTTTCCTTATCAGTTATTTCTTAACTAACCTTTTCATAGAGAACCTAAATCTCTTGATACTTAAAGTTCACCTCTTTTATATTAGCATTCAGTATAAGAAGAAACATACGAATAGAAAGACTAATATAAATTAAGTAGTATTTTTCCAGAATAAGTATTTCAACATAAAAATAACAAACACACCCACACAAACACATCAAAAAAAACAAAAACAAAAACAACCAAAACCAAAACTCAACAACAGAAAAACACCACACAGAAAACTAAAGTGTCTTGCTTTATGGCAAAAACTATTACTGAAGAAATAAAGAGTTAATAAAGCTGTACCTGTTTACAGCTTTTATCCGATTACCTACCTAAAAATGCAAGTTTCAGACCAGAGCATACACAGTGCATTTCATCAGAATCTATCATACTCACCCAGAAGCACAAAACTACCTATCATCCTGAAAAACTCTCAACTTTTCAGAAGTTTGTTATCTCCACCATATCCAGAGTAGTGAAAACTCATTTACCTCAAAGAATGTGTCAACAAAAGACACATGTTGCTGCACTGCATGGAAGAGACCTACCAAGACAGTAATGCCCCACTAAGCTCAGCACTACTGCTGCCCGACGCAGACCAGCTCCCCCAGACTTTCAATGGCATAACTCTGCTGTGCTCCCTGAAGCTCCACTTCATAGAGCAACTTTCACATCTGCACTGCGTACAACCCTCTCTCAGACAACACTGTACCATAGTATTATGTTTTTCCCCAAACTCAGAGCAGCTACAAAACTGGAGATTCAAATGTGTGCAAAGGCTCAGCAGAAGCAAGCCTAGGTCTAGCTCGCAAGAATTTAAGAGGAAAGGAATTCTTTCAAACCAAAAATCAACTATGTAAGAGAAAGCATCTCAAAATGCTCCCTAGCACATCCTGTGCCACCTACTTAGTATCCTCACATTCCACCATCACTTCAGAACATTATGCAGGAACACCAAAACCTCAGGCACCATTATCTGCTAACTGGTAAGTCACAGACGTTTGAGAATAAACTCTGTGCAAACAAAAAGTATTTTCCTCTTAACAGAAAGCAAAAGCTCAAGTATTCATACAAGACGCAGTCTGTGACGAGTGTTCTCTATGACTAATGGAGATCATAAAATAAACAAAAAGTCAAATTCATGACTTCTAAAATACTGCAGGAAGCTATGATGACTCTAATGCTTTTCATGCCAATCTTGTAGATAAATACATGAGAATCTTAGAACAACAACAGCAGCAAAGACACCACTTCCTTAAAGGAAAGATCAATTTTTGAATTCGTATGGCTGCATAGCACATGACCAGTTGTCAAACCTGGAAGCTACTTCCTAGCTAAACATGTTTGCCAGATTAAGCATCCTGGTCACATCATCTGGGAGGCCAGCAAATGTGGAGTTCTCTAGAGAACTGTTTAGATGGGACGACTTTTAAAAATAAAGAGCTGTTATCAGAAACAAAATGTCCCTACACACATCAGCTGGGGGTTGTAAATGGACCTTCAGTGCACTGGGTAGTCCACAGCAAGGCGAGCTGTCCTGTCACATAACAGGGAGTATGTGCCTCTGAACACAGCTGTGAGTTTATCCAACTCCCCAGTCAACTAAAAGGGTGAACAGCCATCCTGCCACATCGTCTCCTGTCACCTTTAAAAATTCCTGCTTGGTACTCTCTTCTAGAAAGAGCCACTATGAAGCGCCATGAAAAAAAGTGGTTTAAGACACTGTTTATCAGTGGTATGGTTTGGATCTTTAGTGATAATTTTTCCCACTGGAAACAAACAGCCTGCATTCAACTGCCATCACAATCAACAGCAAGAATAGTTTTGCCTATAAAGTTGAGAGCAACACGTAAAATCTGGCCTCTTAAGATGAACGCAAAGCTTCACTTTAAGGAACAAACAGTTTCTGAAAATAAGGTCCTGATACATAAGCCATTGTCACCATGTGATTAACTGGCCCTGTCACAAACTTCAGGGTTTGGGGAACTCAATGTACCAGGGCACAGGACAGACTGGACAAAGACAAGCTCATCCAAAGCTGAAGCATACCACTGAATCAAAGATGAACCCATCAAACAGAACTGCAAATTCATGGAAAATGTAGCCTTGATTTTTTTTGTCATCATAATCTGGTCCACTGAAACTAAGCAATTTAATTCAAAATAAGGCTCTAGCTAGAACTTCAACTTGTCATACTTTGAACCATTTATCTGATCCTTTTCTAGACACCAGTTTCATTTTTTTCCCATTTCTGCAGTACAAGATAAAAACTACGGTTCTGAAAGCAAAAGCAAGTTCACAAACAAGACCATTCTCCTATTCAATGACAAAGTAGGTGGCTTTTTTACACATGTATAACCTGTGTAATGACTTACCTCTCTCCCTTTATGTGTCACCAAAGCAGCCAAAGGCTTGGCATAGAATCTGCTGTAGGAAAATCCCAGGCAGCCATACATACTGTTAGCAGTGAGCTTCAAAGCTTTCTGTCTGATATCATACTGAAAAGAAACATAACCAGGAAAAATGATATTACTGTAGCCATCAGAGAACAGAATTTAATGCTCACAATTACATTTGCAGCTTTTTAAATAGTCTGCAGCAAAGACAGACTACAAGTGTCTGTGCTATTCTGCAAAGCCACTGAAGGCACTTAAGGGAGTGGAAGGATGATCAAAGGAGTTCTGTGAAACACACCTGTAAATAAAGGTCAGGATTTAAATCTGGCTGTTTCATTAACTGCTTAACTTGACGCCTCCTCTCCACCAGCTTCCTGATTTCTTTAGGCAAAATTCCCATTTCCAGAGATGGGTCCGGAAGCTCTGGAATTTCTTCCTCTTCCTCGACCTGTCAAATGATCACCACTGCTTATTATATTTTTTGATTGAAGGTTTTAATGTATTAAGTGAAAAGCTTGGGGAAAAAAAAACAAATAAAATAGAAAACCAGACAGCTTTTATCTACTCCTGCAGAGCACCTGAAGCACAGTTTAGAACAAGCAACATGAGAGGCTTTTTGCAGTATTAGTTATTTAGTCCCTGCTGGGGGACAGGGTCTAAGCCTGTCTTCTGTCTGAGAGAAACCCAAAAGAGGCAGAGCAGCAGCAGCAGGAAGATTATGTTTTTTTAAAGGTGTATTTTATGTAGAGATATGTGTATATATATAAATGCAGATAAACCACCAACACTTTCACTCTTAGGTATAGATAAACAAAAGTGCACACACAAGCAATTCTTCCTGTGATGAAAAAATCCATCCTGTTTTTATTATCCCCTAAGTAGCTTTGGTGTTCAGAACTGTAAAACAGAGCACATGCTCTGTGGAACTGATAATTTGAGTAATGTTAACTGAAAAAAAGAGAAATCGACACCAACAACAGCATGAAAACTCCACCCCAAGCAACTCTTGATTACAGCAAAACAAGGACATAACAGAAAGCACATATTCCTCGTTAGCATAACCGAAGAAGTGGTTGCTCAGCAAAAATGGAAGGAAATTTCCAAGCACAGTGTAAGAGATGGAAATATACAAAGAAAGGGCAATACAGACACTACCAGACTGGCGAGTTTAGTAAAGCAGCCTGAGAAGAACTGTAACAAGAAATGACACAGTGACAGAAATAAAAATGAGCTGCTTCAGTTTGAAGCACACTTAAGAACGCAGGATAAATCTTCAGACAGTTTGGAGAACTTAGTGACAGAGTTCTGCATACTCTTTACTTTTTCCCTTTTTCCTTCATTTCTGCTTTAGTGCTGGTATTTAAGCTGCTATGGGACTACTTATGCACAACACACTAATTCCAACCTGTGAGCTGACACCAGTTAAGAAGAAAACACTCAGGTTTAGCCTTTAGTCCTGACCAGCTCACTGCTTCGGTTTACAGCTCAGCTCCACCAACTGCACCAGCACAGATGAGGAACTGAGAATAAGCAGACACCGATAAGCCATGGCTAACCCAGCTGCTGAGGAAACAGTACATGGAACTACACCTTCAGGGGGTTCTTCAGTTGTGTTTAACACAGTTGAAAGCTGCATTAAACGGCAGGAATTTCCATGAAGCCTGTCCCACAGCCGATGTAGTCACAGTATCACGCCCCAACACACACCCCCAAGGCACACACTTTGTTTTTCTAATGTCTATTAAGAGTGGAGCTCATATTGCATTCGTGCCTCCAGGCAGAAGCATGGACCTTGAGTCTCCCTCACTGAGGTATGTTTGAGTGAATTCTGTGGGAACTCAACTTTAGGAAGCCTGTACCAAGTTAGGATGAAATTGGTCAAGGGGTTCAGAAATTGCTAGGAGCACCTGGGGCTGAAAAAGGACAACAGAGCCTCACTAAAAATCTTGTTTCATGAGGATACCAAGATTTTATTTTTCCATGGAAGAGAACTTACCAAGATTCTGTAAGAGTACTACTGAAAGTCAGATGACAGACACACAATATTCAAAAGGTCCCAAACCAAAACATACTATGGTTCATCTTCAAACAAGAATCACTGAAGTGTGAGAGGGAGGGGAAAGAAACAGCATCAAACAAACAGTGGAGAAGAACACTTTCTTAAAAAGCTGATTCACAGAAAACACACTTAAGTCAGTGTAACTGAAGTCACAAGTTAAAGCACACAAACCTCTGCACTTTTCTGTGCTTCTGATGACAGTCGTGGCACTGTGGTAAAGCAGATGTTAAACTCCTGGATAATCGATGGGTACAAGCTGTTGAAGTCGAGAAGCAAAATAAACTTGTCATAAAAACCTAAAACAGAGTTTAAAACAGAAGTCATAATTACTCACGTCTCCCTAAGGACTTAATCCAACTCCACAATTAACATTTAAGTGACAGTAATACAATGCACCACACTTCCCTTAAAGTAGCTGTTGAAGTGCAGCACTACCCATTACAGAAAGCTGTCAGAAGTGGAACGATCCAACCCCATTAACTCACCAGAGTTGAACAGATACCTTCTGTGTTGCTATAGGACACTTGTACAGTTTTCTCCACATAGAGGAGAAACTGAAAGAAAACTTACGTGTCCATCAGAAAATTGTATACAGGCATAGAGTCCTAATTCCCCACAAGACCATAATCTTCTCACAAAAAAACTAAGAAAAAAATATTAAATCACAATAATAAGTAATTCCACAATCAGTGCTGGGAATTTTCCTGTATTCAACAATCCACACCCCCCCCCCAACCACCACAGCAAACTCCCAGAAGATACAAATCTCTCTGTGTTAATATAACCTACCTGCCTCTAACTTCATAGAAGAAAGAAAATTGCCACATCTTACCCACTTTGGGATCCAAGACTAAGCCCCCAGCATATGCTGCTTTCTTTTTCCCTATCTTTGATTTATTCTGATCTTCAAAATCTTCATCTTCATCCACCTACATTTGGCATTTAAAAAAGTCATTATCTAGTCTCCAAGATTTCTGTACTGTTGGAGGAGTTATTTTTGGCAAATCAAGTATGAAATTGAGAGCCAGTGCAGAGAGTTCTTTTTAAAACACATACAAAACATGATGTTTTCATCATGATCCTTATTAAAGCTCTCCACATGTCAAAACAACATTCAGATCAACTCCTATAGGAGCAAACAGCTAACAAGAGATTACAAAGATCTTAACGAGTTTTCATCATTCAACACAAGACTAGCATGCATTCTCTAGATGGCTTGTAAAAGTCAACACTAGGAGAAAAATCATACTCATGACCCAGAAGTATTACAGTCCAATTAAAATGTAGGTTTTGAAAATACAATGGCTGGGCTTTAATGAAACAAAAACACTACTACTGAACTAAAGAGTATTGTGTTATTTGTCTTCCTGTATTAAGAATTTTTCTCCCAGTCCACTGCTATTCTCAAGCATTTCTGTGGCACTGCTTTCATGCAACAATACAATCAACAGAACTCATTGCTTTGGAATTTGCTGTTGAACTTAAGTAAAGCTAAAAAGCAAAATACAGTGAAATACAAACACATTCTCAAATTTTCATTTGTTTACTAACAAACATGTATATATTTCTATGTTTATACAGGTAATATTGAAGGGATTTTTTTTTTAATACTCTTGGATATTTTAGCCAGATTCTCAAATCACCTACCTTACAAACTATACTTGAAATACTGTGCACCAGCAAAAGAATTCTACTGCAAATGTGCAGCTGTTAAGCAACACAGACTACCTTCTTCTTTACTATGGAGACAATTAGTCCATTTCCATTTTAAAATAATAGAATAACTGAGTTTCCACGGATCTGTGATATAATGGAAAAGATGTTACACTATTGCTTTAAAGCATACACTTCTCCATTATCAACTCAACAAACAAACAAATTTAAGCATAAGCTGTAGCATTAACTTATATCTAAAACTGGGTATGTTTGGGTTTTCTGTGCTCTCACACAACAGTAATATGCAAAAGATAGAGGAATGGAGTTTTTCCTTTTAAATAAAAATTCTTGGAAAGAATAAAACTGGACCCACCAGCTTCTGTGGAGGCTTTTTAAAAACTTGTTTGTCCGGCACTATGTAGTCCTTTTCATGAAATGCATGAAGCAGCAGGAACTCATTACGTTCAGATCGTCCGCCCATCATTGTCCTTGACTACAGAGAGGGACACGAGAACAATTCAAGGCAGAGTGTAGAAAACACTGACATACAAAATTAGACTAAGCAATGTCCTTCAACTATTTATAAGTTCACTTAGCATTACTATTACTCTGAATCATCACCATGCACAAAACTCAGATGTAATAATGTAAAGCTTCCATTAAAATATCACGACTAGATCACCAAGCTTTCACACTCATCGCAGCAAAAAAAGTTACAGCATCATATATTCTCAGTTAAGTGTTTACAACTTAAAAGTAGCAAATCAAACAGAAAACACAGAACTGGTTTTGTGGGGCTATGGGGAGGGGGGAGTAATAAAACTGTACCATGACGTTCCCAGAGATGTTTGTTATTTGAAGAGCCAGTGGCAGAACATTTAGCTCACACATAATCTGGAGAATGAACTTGGCGTCTGTCCAGGTATTTTCCAGCATGAACATTAAGCGAGGAGAAACACTGGGAAAAGAAAAGGGATGGCCTAGTAAAGTAAAATCAGCCTCCATTTACTCTGTAGTCGTCTAGACCTATATGCTGTATAGAACACATGGTATCTGGAGCACACCAGTGTTGAACTATATAGTAAGCTCTTTTATTTAAAAAAACATACACAACCCAACAAAACTCAAGCCTGCATATCCTATTAGTGTATCTAAACTAATGCTCTCACAAACAAATTTGCTTCACACATAACAAGCCACCACCCACAAGTAGCTTGAAACATAAAATACTGTTAAGATAATATTTTACTTTTCAAATACCCATATGCTAAGTCAGCACCTTTATGACAAATAAAGCATGTATGAAATTGTGTAACGGGGAAACCAGATCCTCTACTTTCCAGTGAAGTATTAAAACCACAAATCAACAACATACCTGTACATGTTTTGAATTTCCTCTGGTAGAATTGTTATCCTCTCTGTTTTCAAAATCTGACGGACCAGTTCAGACAAATGGTAACTTTTGCAACGAATTAATTCTTTAGCAGAAATTTCAACATCGCAGATCATTCGACCACAGGCAGCATTCCTTTCAGCAAACCCTCCTCGACCCTTAACCATATCACACAAGGAGAGAAAAGCCCAAACAAAATGAAATCTACAAACATCGACAAAGAACATCTATCCAAAATACATGCTAATAGGACTTGGTCAAGTCAGTTGGTCACTAAATATTTTAATGCTCTAAATACTCTGCTAAATATCACTAATACTTGAGCTTTATAAGTATGCCCTAAAGAAATCCATGGTATCTTTCAGTATATGTGGGTATTAATAAGTAGATACTTAACCCTTATTATTAGTTAGATCTCATTTGTTAAAACTGTCATGCCTTTTTATTTTATTATTTATAACTACGACAGTCCCAACAAGAACAAGGATGGGGATTTTGTTTTTCTAAGGATATTTTTTGTACTAACAACAGGATGAAAAAGTCTCAGAACAAGCCACATAGGAATACTCATCTTAGCCTGTAGAAGGGACAGGAACAAGCAAGAACATGGCCACATTCAGCATGTCAATACTCCAAGCCTCAAGCACTGTCCTCTGAACAAATAGGTACCAAGAACTACAGAATTATTAACTTAGCAGCTTGCTATGCGATGATTCACCAGTCAATCCAAATTACATTCTCTCATTTTACAGTTATAGCAGACAAAGCCTGTTACAGCAAAGACTATTGCAATTAATCTGTCATTACCATCATCTAGCTGAGATACGTAAACTAAATTAGCCTAACCTGAAAATTAGTTTAGCTTATTACTGTAATAGACGCAATATAAACATTCATCATTTCTGATCTGGGACACACGAAATTCAGCATGACCAATAGTCAAAATACATCAGTGTCACATTTACAATTCCTCAGCAAAATTAATTCATTGTTAATCACACACAACATCAAAGAGCTTAAAAGACTTGAGCAGTCTTATTACCCCAAGCTTTGGCATATTGGACCTCCTCAGTCGACCTATCTTGGACCAGTGAGGGACTTTGCACACATTAATTCTTTGAAGCAGCACTTCCAGATCAAAGCCATAAATATTATGACCCTTGCAGCAGAAAAAATAACAAAAAAGGTTACAACAAATGTAAATTGAAAGACTACTTTAACATACTCAGTATTCCTTTGCCCTTTGTGGTTTTTTCTAACTAATTGATGGCATTATCTCTCTCACAGAAAGCACTTTCTAAAAGAACGTTCATCAACAGTACTCATTAGTCTTAACACTAACAAAGCTGTTCAGCAGAATACCAAAATCAGCTCTATAACTGGCTCATAGCACACAATTCAGCTTTACGCTTTGATACCAGAGATTAGAATTTAAAGCTTTCTAGAAAAAAAACTAAACCAAACAAACAACAAAGCAACACATTCCTTATACAGCATATAAACTTAGCTATGAGTAATTCTTTTTCCCTTCATCTGTGAAAGTCTCAATATTGACATCAAAATAACATATTTTTCTTTTCCCTTGATACTACAACAGGCATAGCTGTTAAATCTGGACAGGAAGATGCTGCAACCAGTATTTACGTATCAAAGCACTCCAGCAATATCTGCAAAGTTTAAGCAACGCTAAGGACAATGATGACCCTGGTCTGTAACCTCAGCTGAAAATAAAAAGCTACCCTGATGTGCATGAGTCTCTGTGGACCAGTCAATCACCAGGAAATGCAGGCTCACCATATCAGATACATTTGTGTAGTGCAACCCTGTGCTAGAGAAGCAGCTCCATAAAATCAGCAGCAGCATTACAGCTACGGCAGAGGAGCCCCACCTATATGGATATATCTTGACTTTCAACAGTATTAATTAAACCAAGTGCAAATTAAACTGCTAACACAGTTCTGCTCTTTTTAGGATTAGAGCTCTCACATCTCTACTACTGGCATCGTCAATTTAAAACCACTGGCTGCCAGTGTTTCCCCTAATTCCTTCCCATAACCACCAAGATACTCTGCATGAATACCAGATACCAGCTGCAGGGAGCTGAAAATGTCAGGAAACTGACTGCTCACTTGGGCCTTCTCCCACCACTTAATTATTTTTATATACCTCAGAAGAGTAACAAGTTGTACATAACCAGCATTGGATTTATAACCAACTTCACACTGTCTTCAAAATGCCATTAAATGCAAGTCAGGGCTATACATTAATTAAAAATATGAAAAAAAGGAAAATGAGTAATTATAACAAAAAATTCCTCAGCTGCCAATACAGTAGAAAACATAAGAATGCTTATTACAAAACTTTTCTTGGATCCCATGGATTTCTGTAGGCTATCACTGGGATTTACAGCATAAAGACAACCTAAATGGTGGCACAGATTATATGAGCATCCAAACTGAAACAGACTTAACTACACCAAGAGTTCCTATTTTTCTAGAAAATCACAACAATTTTTTATTGTGTTTAATCTGAGTATTAAAAAAATGAAAAATACTTGTTTCAGGTACTATGGCAATACTGCCTGTTTCAGGTAACATGGGAAATAATCGGATGTATAAAATGCTGTCAGGGAAAATTCCATATCATCTTAGTATCAAAGTATACCTGCTGTCTTATAAGCAAATTCAATTCACAAGGCAGCCCAAGATAAACATTAAAAAACCTGTAAGGGGACAAAAGAAAAAGAACAAAGCTGCCCAGCTGACAGTAGGCTTTAATTTAACTCTCAAAGTCTCAGAAGTACTCACCACAACAACATCTGGGTCAATTTTGTGAATCTTCGCAAGGAAAAATCCCAGCAGTGTTCTCTCTGTTGCAGCAATTTCTATTTTAGCATTCTAAAAGCAGCAAGAGAGCACCTGATTTCAACGACCCAATAAGTTTAAAATGGAAACATCTTCTCTCCCCTACTAGTTACAAGACAATAATAAAGCACCACAGAGTTCTCCCTTTCCTTCTATAATTCAAGGCTTTTTGTTCTCACTCCCATAGACATAGAAAGCTTTTCTCCGAGGCTTTTTTCCATTTTGCTTTTGTATGCAGGTGTCTAGTGATATTTTAACAGCCTTCGAAGAATCAAGCACACCAGGAAAATGCTCCACGTGCATCCCTCTCTCACAGGCTTAAGATCTCACAGAAACAGAGGAAAAACACAAATAGGTTACTTTATTACTCTGTCAGCTCTCACAGTGCCCTTCAGAAACCATGCCTTCTAAACTTTGACAGACTTTACTGTCCAAGGAAAGAGGAACTTTACTACAAGTACATAGTCAGGTATAATGAAAATGAACCACAATAATAACAACCTCTCTGCAAAAACTTTCCAACTCTCTTGTCTAACCCTCTATTTCACGAGCAGTACTGAATCGTGCAGAGCCCACCTCTGGTTTTACAAGCAACACAGAATAAATATTTGGATTTAGGTTTGCAGAGTGGAAAACTAATGAAATTATCATGCCATTCCTTGGAATATTTCTCTTAGACAACTTACCCAAAGGAACATGGAATTTCCTATTTTAAAGAGGTACTGCAATCAGAAGGCTAACAAAATGAAATTACCTTCTTTTTAATAACTTCTTTGAAGTCATAGGGAAAAATGCAATCACTTGGTTTGGAAACAGCTGCAATAGAAATTATATTTCTTCTTACACACAAGTTGTATTTTGTACCCACCCCATATGCATTAATTCACCACAAAAGGAGCTAAATAAAACTAATCTCTAATTCTAAAAAGCTAGCTTTATGTAAATACTTGTCTTTAAAATAATCCGAGTAATTAGTAAAATATTAAACAATTTTAATCAGCCACATTTGAGGTTATCATGGGAGATTAAAACTATGCTTCTGGAGAGCTTCCTCTCACAAACATTCAATGCTCTTCATCACTTCCAACTGGGATCTGAATCTCAGAGTTGAGCTGATCTTACTCAAATGACACTGACGGGATTTTTTTCCTAACAAAACTTGTTTATAAATGTTAGAAATTTTTTTTCAATTCTTTTCAGAAGAATGTAACTGAAAAATGACTGTAAATAAATGGTCTAAATTAATGGATGAAGAGAGTAATCAAGTGAACACACGATAAAGTAAAACTGACAAAAATCATAGGAAACTGTACAGAGCAGGGTTACTTCACATCATCTCAAACTAAGATGTTTTGCATAAAAACTTCAATAAAAAGGGAGTAACCAGTGAAGTTAAAAATAGGGAGAAAAGGCTGCTTGGAGCTGAAACTTTGCCACTTACCTATTGTAAGCCATTATTGCTGGATTGACAAAATGAGGTAAAAAAGAAAAAACAACCCACACAAAAAAAGCCCACACACAACCAAGAAACACGACAACAAAAACAACTCCAAAGGAATTATTTTTCTACTCATAAACTGTTCCAAGTACATACCACAGAAGTGTGTCTGAAAAGGAGGCTGAGGTGGAGCCTTATCCAGAGGAAATTTCTGATGAATCAGAGCTGCTATGGCCACGACCTATACCATAGAGACACAGAACACACCACTTCATAAACATCAGTACTATCAATGCCCATTTCTTCCCTCCCCTCTTTTTCAGTTTCCTCATCTCTCTTCTCTAGTTTCTACAAAAGTACTTTTTAAATTCCGAGTATGACAAAATATTTATTAAAAAAATAAATAAATAGGATCTGCAGTCACTGTAAATATTCGCACCAAACACTTCTCATGCTGGTGAGACCTGGTAAAAATTTCTCTAAAAAGCCTGCAGCACAGAAAATTATTCAACAGTAAATACATTTAGACATCTTTTATTAGGTGAAGTTCTTCCAAGCCTTAGAAAATTTTCAGTATATGCCAAAGAACAAGACCAAATGAAAATGAGAGCAGATTACTTACCTCATTCTGGTGAGTCTTTGGGTTCTGGGTGGTCTTCATGCTGAGGGACATGACCACAAGAGGAGGAGGAGGAGAAAGATCTTTAGCCACGTTCACCAAGTTAGGCTTCATGGCCACAGCTTCCACCTTACACCAACTGAATGACTGACTTGAAGGCTCTGAGGAAACACCACAAACTGCCTTCATTCTTCTAGGAATCACAGGTATGGATTTGCTAACAGCACAGTTACACAGAGCACATCCTGTTGATGTTTTGCACTTGCAGGATAGTCCAAGACTCAGACCAATCCTGCCCTTTTTCTGGTAACTCCCTGGGCCCTGACCCCTCAAGTCAGGAGCCTAGTCACACCAAGGGCTCTAACACCAAAGAAGAGAGAGATTTCTACTGACGTCAGGAAGTTGTGTAATGCAAAACAATACTTCGAGCAGCTTTATACAGAGTCATAGTAGAGAAAGATATAAGCCAAGTGAGCCTAACTCTAGCTAAATGAACATACCACCCCCTAGAATCTAATATTATAGTCAGCCCAAAATGAGAAAGCCTCATAAAAATTAAATTATTTTGTAT
>JANHFX010008226.1:0-24704 GCA_027560015.1 Chloroceryle amazona
GGCGGCCTACGGGTACGGGGGTGCAAAACAGGCGTTTCACAGGCGCACAACACCCCTCGTGGTTCGGCATCTGAAAAATTAATTCCTCCCTTTTTTAGTTTTTACTCCCCCCCCCCCCCCCCGCTTCTTAATACATCTGAAGACCGGACTCCCCTCTATGCACTGAAAGGAAACCTTTTCCCATTGCAGGAAAACCCGACAAAGCGTTTGTCTCAGAATAGTACGTGTTTTTGAGATGTTAAGGGTTCATCTCTTTAACACTGCAATTACTTTCAGCTTGGCTGAGTTCAGAAGGGGAGATGGAAGACTGGGGACGGACTGACGGACAGGAAAGACCTTATCTGCCTGAAATCATGTTCCCCAGTCTTCCCCATGCACTGCAGTATCATGATAAAGGTTTCTTTCGCTAAAGTTATGCAAAATAACATTCACGCTAGCAGATACGTGTCCAAACAGCTACGTGTAAATGTGTGCTACGTTGAAATAAAAACATTGGCCTCGGAAGGAATAAATAATGAGAGGCCTTTGGTCTGGCAGCCATCTTACTGGGGGCAGCACCTGATGCTGTTAATGCTTCAGCCTGGCATCAGGAGTTACCCGGGGCAGGTTGGTAAAAACACAGCGTTACCAGTAGCTGATGATAATGTGGAACTGAGTTTTGACTCTAACCCGACGACTAAGGGACAAAGATAAATTGACTTCTACCGTCGGGGCTTTTTCTTCCTCTCTGTTTTTGCGGAAGAAGGAAATCACTTCCGGTGGGACCGGTGTTCTTCTGGCAAATGTGGCAGGGAGATGTGTTTTGAAAGCCTCTTCTCCCTTAAGATTTTAATTAAAAAGGAACATATTTTCCCAAATGCATACGCTGTGTTGATTTTCAGCAACTTGCTGTGTAATTGCATTGTAATTAGAGATTTACATCATAAAAAATGACCATCAGTTTGGGTCATTTGCCAGTAAATTTCAGGAATGTGGCTGCATTGGCTCCCATCTTCACGGGCATTCCTCACAGTTCTCTTTAATGTGTAGCCTAAGGTCTTGTAAAGTCTTTTCTAGAGGCTTTTTTGGTTTTTTTTAATACTTAGCCAGGAAATGTATAGAACTTAAAATTTTGTTCAAGTCTTTGTTTTATTTGATGAGTCTTTGAGATTTCTGTAACGCTCTCAGTCAGGTTTTAATCAATGGCAGGTTTGAGTTAAGCCCCGTTTTTCACGTTGAATCTTTATCAGTAACTGCTTATTCCATTCTTCAATTTAATAGAAAAAAAATGCCCACCAAGCTTATTTTACATCCCAAATGTCAGACCTTCCCAGTGCCTGCTAAAACTTGAACTTAATTGTATGCTGCCTCCTTTCAAAGCAAAAAACAATCTTGCAGAAATGGCAGAATTTTAACTTCTGATGCATTTGTAAAACACAAAACAGCCCCCTCCATGTAACGTGCAGCTGAAACATTCCCTTTACCTGGTAAGCTTCTGTTGGAAGTGCCTTGCAGTGCATCCCATCGTGCTTTTTATGTTTCTTCTTAGTGGTTTATCCCTTTTAATGCAGGAAGTTACGAAGTGGTTTAAACAGGCTTGATTTAATATCTTAATGTACTTAGATTTTATAACGTCCTGGTGTTTTCTGTCTTTGGCACTCAGAAAAGCAGAACTATAATAATTCCTTCCCTCATACACTTCAGCAGGTTGAGGGGTGGATGTTTGGGTTTATTTTTCTTTATAGTTAACATACCAGATAATAGGAGGGGTTTTTTGACACTTCCAAACTTCTTGTCCTTTTAAATTGCAGTGGTTCATCCCTAAAGGGTTTGCAACGAGTCTCACTTGCAACTTCAATTTCTCATTCACCCTTTGCTGTGCTTGATATCTCAGTGCTGCCACTTGTGCCTCTGGAAAGCAAACGCCCGCGTTAGATCTTTTTTGTATCTAAACACCCAATTTACCAGTCTCTGCTGTATCTTTGTTCAGTGCGGTTTCCGTTTGCTTTGTAGTGCGCTTGCATAATTTCTGATTAACCAGATTTCAAACATTTTGTTCTAATTTTCCAACAGAAGTCAGACTGAAGGTCTTTTGAAGCTTGTTGCTAGAGCAGTTACCATCACCACAGGGGTGTGCTGACATATTAAAGCAAAGGGAAAAGAGGAAGAGCAATTAGGACTATGCAGAAAGACTTAATCATTCCTTAAAAGCTGTCAAACTGGATTCCATCTGTAACCAGTCCCTAGATCAAATCTTGCCCATCCTACATTTCTTGCTTCTACAAATATACTTTGTGTATACATCCTGTCCTTTATTTCTCTCACTATAGAGTGTGCAGACTTGGGCCATGGCTCTTCAGGCATCGAAGAGAAAGGGGAAGGGTAACGCTTCTCTTACTACCAGACTTTATTATACAGCAGCTTTGATCTTTACACTTGTGTATATTTTCTGGTATTACTTTGATGGTCTTTAGAAGGAAGAGACCATTTCAGATTCTCCCAGTGTAGGAGAGGTCCTCTGGTCACTGTATTTACAGGCTCTCAGAGTATTGATCATCCTGTCTCAGGCTCCTGAGTTCAGGGTCTCAGTGTTGCTACTGCTAAGACTTGTAGGATCCTGATATACACTTAAGCTACAAATGTATTCCTTTGTTTTAGGAAACTGGGAGTGTGAATGACATACTTAGTGGCAGTAAACAGATTTAAACGTTGCAACCCCAGTATCTGAAACTTAAAGTTCATATTGATGTTGTGACTTTTAGTTCAATGTGGCCCGTGTAAAAGAATTAAGCTGCACATTTGCAGTTTACCCAAGTGACTATCACAGCTTCTCTACTGGCATTACCTGTCAGCAGCCAAATGCAGCAAGGTTTTGCCACTTGTATTGCTTAATTTAAGAAATCTTAAATCCTACTAATAAACCCCCAAAGAGAAGGGAATGTTTTAACACTTTAATATTAAAGCACTTCCATTTGACAGCTTACCAGTGATAACACAAATTACAGCAGCGTGTTAATGATTTTGCTAATCAAAATTAATTAGCAGTGCTTGTGTTCCTGTTGTTTAACAGTTGAGGGGTTTTTGTATTGATTGAATGGCATAAGATGCTTTTGAAGTGGCCTACAACAAGGGCACTGTTGCTAGTGTTTTCCTGCTACATGTTGTGGAAGGGGCTGTATTAAAATTAGTGATTTGTTCCTCAATAATCTTCACCACTCCCAGCTGCAGTGCTACTGCAGGATTTATTGCACTTGCTTTAATGTTTAGTAGTGCTACTGACCACTGTGAGAAGAGAAGCTGCACTGTTGGGGCCTTCACTAAGCTGAAAAAACCTTCATGTAGCAAGCAGGTGTGAGACCCCAAAGTAACAGTGAAATAAACAAAAGGTCTGGGTAAAAGTTCCTGATGGATTACTCTTATTTCTCCCCTCAGTGCCTGAGACTGTGGTAACAACTCTGTCATGCGTTAGTGCTTTGTTAGGGTAGCCCGATGTTCATCTCTGCTTCCAGCAGCAATTCTGTCCCAGAGTAGAAGAGCTCTTTGCAGTGAGCCCTGGGATTCTTTGGAGGGAAATGCCGTGACTGTTTTCAGGTTCCTCATTTTTAAAGTCCATAAACTCATGAGTGGTGCCTGTGACCTCATTGTAATGAGCTGTAGGCTTAAACTCATGTGAGCACACTGGCTGAAAATGAGATCTGTGAACTGGCTTATATTTGTGCTTGGTATACTGATGGTTTAGTACACTGACCTTAATAGAAACAGCTCCTCAAATTTCACAACACTTGCATTAAAAAATTAGTTTTAGCTTCACTCTTCCAGAAACCAATGCTAGAATAGGATAATATTATATTTTGCCCTTTAGTATAAAGTTGAAACTCCTTTTTCTTCATCTCCTGTGTAGTTTTTCTGAGCCAAGAACAAACACTAGAAACACATTGTCTTGTAGAAAATGTTGGTTGTAGAAAGGCTGTGCCACTACAGCAGGTACGTGAGGACTCGCGGAGCTCGATCTGTCCAGCTGCGTAATAAAAGCAGGTTCTGTTGAATAATGGTTCTGTGCAGGCATTCGCCCCTCTCCTCCGCCCTGAGCTGTTGCAAGAAATGTGTTGAAACACTTCCAGAGTATTTCATAAGAGTACCCTTGGTGCACAAATACTGTAGAAGCCGTACCCTGGCAACTGCTGGTGTCCAAGTTGAAGTTCCATGTGAAAAATGCATATTCTGGCTGTCCAAGAAAGTAACTTTCAAGCCTTCACGTGCGTTAGAGGCACAGATTTTTGATGTGTGGGACTTGAAATGTTCCAGCATTCTGGATAATAGCAACAGTATTTTACCATGCAACTTTATCCATTAGACCACCGGAAAACAATGTCGGCTTGGTCCTGCCATGCAAGCAATATCTGTATTATCATGCCTCTTAATATTACCAAAATATTTGTTGAGGTTCAAGTAGGTGTATTTGGGTTAATTGAAGAACATATTGGCATTAACCCTAAATACAAGGAAGTTCCTCTTTTAATTGTAGTTACTAAGCCAGTAGTTGTCCATAAGAATGGAATGAAGCTATCTCTGGTTTACCCAAGAGTTTCAGGTACCAGCCAGCAGGATAATCTGCCCCACTTCTGTAAAGGTAATTACACAGTATGTTCTTTTCAGTCCACTTGAGAAAAGTGCCAGGCACACAAATATTTGTCCTCGGCTAATTAAATTACATTAGAGGTAGTTTTGGCAACGTAGGGAAGGTGAATAATGTAGCTAGCCCGGTAACTTCAGCAGAATACCTCAGTGTCCATCAGTTGGCTTTGTTACATACTTTCCCATCAAGACAGAAACATCTCTGCCTGTACTGTAGAGTGAATACAGAACTTGGCTGTTGCAAATCCAGGGTGCTTGAAAGCATAAGAGAAATACCCAAAGTGCTATAAACCTAAGAAAATTCCATATCAAATACAGCTGCTCCTCCCGAAATGGTGTGTAACTGCATGGTGGGTACTCCTGCCAGTTTAGTTGGTAAGAGTTACCTGGCTGTTTGGTAATCATCTGGCCGATTGCGAAGAGATGTTTTTAAAATTCTGTGTGTGTTCTTCAGTACTTCGGTGTTTAAAGTCCATCCAGTCTAATTGCTTTTCCTCCCCCCTTCCCTTCTGTCTTTCAGCAAACGAGGATTCAGCGTCCGATCCTTTGGAACAGGGACTCATGTGAAACTGCCGGGACCAGCACCGGACAAGCCGAATGTTTATGATTTCAAAACAACATATGATCAGATGTACAATGATCTGCTTAGGAAAGACAAAGAACTGTATCCCTGTGGCATGGCCTTCTTAAAAAATCCAATATGATTCATCCTTGAAAGGTGTAATTCATTATTTGGCATTATGCATTAGGAATATGTAGTTGCTTGACTGGTGAACTTAATGTTTTCAGTTTTATAGGAGGGTTTGTTTTTTTTTTTACAATGGGCCTCTAGTGCTCCCTTGTAAGTTGCTATTGAGTTACAATGCACGCATTCAGAATGCTCTTTGGTAGTGGGTTAATGTGTTTAGTTCTTGAATGAAAGCACATGAATACTATCACAGAGTGTCCGTTACCTCCACTGCACTGTGGATCCTCTTTTCTCAGTGCAAAGACTGTCCTGATAATGGATGTGGGAAGAGCGACCACCTCGACACTAATGTTGTATTTAGCTCAGACACACTGACAGGTAAGGTTTACAGTATACTTTCTCTGGGACAGAGGATACCCTTCACTAAACAGCTCACCCTTCTCACTAAGTTTCGTGATACACAATTGATCATCTTGACCCCTGCACTGAAAACAAACAAAAAAAACCCCAAAACCAAAAAAACCCACCCCAATAAATCCTGTAGTATATTATAAAGAATAGACATGAGCCCTGTAGCGTGTTTAACCCTGGAAAGCAGAGGTGATCAAGGCTATGCACCCTACTTAAAACCATGACTAATGTTCAGCTCCATGATTTTACATCTCTATTTAAAGTTGATTTTTCATTTGTTTTTAAGAAAACCTGCAGAATCAGGGTACTCATTCTAGAGATTTTTTTTTCTCAACAAGGTATCTGATTTTTTAATGATAAATACAAAAGAAAAAAAAATAATTAAGAGATTCAGTATATGCTGAATGTCTACTTAAAAGATGGAGAACCCTTTACAGTGAGGTATCCCAAAAATGGTTATATCAAATACCCCAGTCTAGGTAATTTAATAGAGCAGTCTTTGCACTTTTAGTGGTATAAGTTGTCTTTTGGTTGTGTTTTTTCCTCAAAAAACTCTTGGGTATGGCCATCTGAAGATCCAGCAGGAATATTAACATGGTTTAAGTGTCTTATTTATGCTCAAACAGCCCAGTTTTCTTGCACCTTTAAAAAATAATAATAAAAAAAAAATGGATAAGACCGAACAGATTGTTAGAGACTAGGTGACTTGGAATGTGGTAGAAACTAGTTCAGGCTGTTACCCAAGGAGTCAGCAAGCTCAGTAATTTTTTTATTAGATGGTTCTACAGTTGTTTGGTAGCACAGATTATACTATGGCTTACGTAAACAAAAGTTCTTTGTTGTAGTTGCTGACCAGAAATAGGAAATTTGAGCTCCCTGAGACCCCAGGAGTGGCAGCAGCTTTTGCACTGGGCATGGAAAGACTTCTGTTAAGAAGGGCTGGGCTGTTTGATTAACGCTGTACAGCACAGTGAGGACTGATGAAACACTGGAATACCCTCTGCAGGGTGTTCCACACAAACAGCATCCCTTGCAGGGGTGTTGATTTCCTAATATCTAATTAGAAGTCCTTTTTTCTAAAAAAAAAAGCAGCTCAAAAATGTAGGGTTTGGTCCTAATGAATCACGTGCTGTTGTTTTTTTCTAAAATCCCTCTGCCTCCAGAGAAAAGGGAACTTGCAAACCCATCGAATGAGGTATGCCATATCTTGATTAAAAAAGAACTGCTTCAAAAGAAAATTATTTGAATTGAGAAATAATTTTAACAAGCACTAATGACCTTTGATTTCCTCGCTGCGTTCTTCATTGCTGCTGTACTGAACATGGCAACGCGTTAAGAGAACCGACAAAGCCTGCCTAGTCCCTCCCCTCTCAGCACCTCTTGGAGTTACCATTTTGGTTCTGCTCCATGCTGGAGATTGTTGCTGTGTTCCCCAAATGTTAAACTTTTCCTCACGATAAAAGGAAGTTCAAACAATGGCCTTTGCAAGGGAAAGGGGGCAAGAGCAATTGCCTCTCCATCTTGGCATTTTTGTTCTCAGATAAGTTAAGGTTTTCCAAGTGAAGACTTGTCAGTGCAGAAAGCATCAACTCCATCTCCAGAAAGGGCTTTTAAGGGTAAAGACAGTAACCAAAACCACACCTACTCTTGTCAGAGCTGTGGAGTCATGTTTTGTGAACCAGGGTCATGTGGGCTCTCAGTTTTGGTTTATATGTTTTGGGTAAGCACGGGTGAGGTGATGGTGCAGACATTACCTGCTGAAGGGTGGGAGGGCCTGCTCTTCTGGTGGGCTTTGGGTGCCACTGGTATGGGGAAATGAAGGAGGTGTGTTTTGTCATCTGATTTAGCTGCTTGTTCTGTTCCCCAGCCTTGCTTTCATCAGCTGAGCAGAGATGATAGTCACCTGTAACCTTTCCATGTGTTTTGAAATAGTGTATCCTTGGGACAACTGGCTGGTTGTTCCCATACCCCAGTGATGCGACACGGGAAGCTTGAGTGCTCCGCATTCAGCACTGCCTCACTTAGGAGTGATGTCCTTCCTCCAGCTCTGTGTGCCAGCAGCACTCCAGAGCACTGTGGGCACTGCGCTACTCTGTGAAACTGTGGCTCTAGGGGATTTGGGATGTTCTCTGGCTGGCCAAGTAAATGACACCCCAGTTCAGGAAGCAGTAGCCTCAAACAGAAATGAGCTTCTGCAGAAGCTCAAATGTAAGTCAGAGCAAAGCTAAAAATGTGTTAGTGAAAAGATCCTTGAAACTCTCATTTACTGGTGGAAAGGGGAGAGAGAGCTATCAAAAAACCTGCTATGCAGGGACTAAAAGCACCTTCATCGCAGTTAATTAGTGAAATACAGAGCACAGGCTCGCGTACCTTGAAGGCATGTGTTGAATTTCAGCAGCACAGGAGTAAGGGATCAGTGGAGTCAGGCACACAGATTCAGCTGGGTGGGTTGTTATGGTATCTGTGAAAGTACTTCAAAGTGGTCCGAGATGTGCTAGTTGAATCTAAAATAAGTATCCACATCTACCATTGCATTTTTAGAGGAATGGTGGGGGTTGGAAGGAGACCTGTGGAGATCATCTGGTCTAATCCCCCTGCTCCAGCAGGGTCACCCAGAGCAGGGGGCCCAGGATTGCATTGCTCAGGTGGGTTTGGAATCTCTCCAGAGAAGGAGCCTCCACAACCTCTCTGGGCAGCCTGGGCCAGGCTCCGTTGCCCTCACAGCAAAGAATTTTTTACTTCATGTTCTCATAGAATCTCCTGGGTTCTCATTTGTGCCTGTTGCCCCATGTCCTGTCCACGGGCACCACTGAAACGAGTTTTGCCCCATCATCTTGACCCCTGCCCTTTAGGTATTGATATGATCCCCTCTCAGGCTTCTCCAAGCTAAACAGCCCCAGGGCTCTCGGCTTTTCCTCACCAGAGATGCTCCAGCCCCTCAGCATCTTCATAGCCTTTGCTGGACTCTCTCTAGTATTTGAGTAGTGATAATCTAGGTGATTGGGATCTAGACTTTACTCTGGGAACTCCATCTTTAAGCTGGATGGCCGCATGGTACTTCTTGTGCTATTGCTGATGTGTGCTGGTCTTGGATGTTGTTTTTAATAGTACCCTTCACATTCGGAACAAGTGGAACCAGTTTCTCCTGCCATACACAGACCACTTTGCCAGTAAATATTGTAGCATTATGGTCTCCCCGTAGCTCGCACGCATCCCTGCTTTATCCCCTGTCTTCCATCTGCGTAAGATGATGTGCTCTATTAACTGGCAAGAAGAAAGAAGGAAATGTGGTGGCTTTGGAGCGAGTGTAGGCTTGAGGTAGCGACTATGTGTAGTAGTTCTAGAGTTGAGGTGTGGGGGGTGGAATCTGAAGCAGGTTCTGGCATCCAAAAGATCTTCACAGGGTCTAGATGAACAGACCTGAAATCTTTATTTCCCTACAGAGGATGAAGGCCCACAGAAGTAGACTGTTGAACGAAATTGGCTTCCCTGTAGAACCTCGTAGGGGAGAGATTCTGTGCCTTTTGAGATGCCATCTCCTGTGCCTGCGACGAGGAATAAATGCAAAGAGGATGGGGACCAGGCAAAAAAAGGGAGCGTCCAGAAGCAGTGAGGCCATAGTGAGGATTAATTTGTCTGTCTTTGTAGGGTGGTGATTAAAGTGGATCCTTACTCGGACACCACTGCAGTTAGGTTTTACTTGCAGTAAAACTGCATTTCCTGTCTTGGAGTCAAGCTTAGCTTCATGGCACAGTACAGTTAGAGCATTAATAGTCATCTCTTCCAGAAGGTTCCCTCTGCTCTCCCTTAACACCAGTACTGGAGGAAAGGAATCAGTTTCTTGTGCAGTGTCTCTTTCAGCTGTAGTGGGAAGTTACTTGGCATCAGCCACAGAACTGGTGCTGTTGACTCTTTAGTGATCTTTTAAGAAAAACCTTAAAACACTTTTGGGTATGGAAGAGCAAGTGAAAGTTTGAAGCATCATCATTTTTGTTTAATGACTCTGATCTTAAAAATTTCTCAATACTACCAAAAGTACGAATCGGAGAAATTGAGTGAACTGGGCCAAACTTTTCTGGTAACTACATCTGAGATGGTTTATGTGTCACCTGCATTTTGAAAACTCCCTTCTGTATAGCTTGCCCCATGTCCACATAATATGGCATAAAACATCTTTCAGCTACTTGCAGAGGAGCAGTTTGAAATCTTCTAACAGAGAGAAGTGAAAGATTGCTTGGAAGCTTTGGACGCGTTTGGAAACGTGATCTATAATGCACATCTTGATAGAAGGAAGATCAGAAAAAATGTGAAAGGTAAGAGAAATCTGAGTAAGGTGGCCACTGCTACCCTTTCACACGGGTCATACTCCTTGTACCCCGAGTACACAAGTGTGTGCAGGCATGTGCTTCCAGCGCTGGCAGAACTGTTTGGATCGAGGTGTTTTGTGATATCCAGTGTATTTCAAAGAGAATTGTTCTGGCACTTGGCATCCAGGTGCCAGGTAAACATAGCAAGGTTTCAGCAACGGACCGACGTAGAAAGCAGCATTTAGCAGCCCAAATTAGAAGTCTAGCATGGGAATGGCAGGAGAGGTGTGTGCCCATTTCTTGCTTTCCATCTGAGTAGAAACAAGTTGGCTGACCCAACTCTATAGAAATCCCCTTCAATATATTGAGTAGTTGCTGGCATGGAATTATTGGAAGATCTTATTCATGTGCTGCTGGTGTGCACGTAAGAAGTGTCTGAAGGGCTTTGTATCCCAGACAGCTCAGTCAGCCCTGAGAAATTCATACCCAAGAGCTCTTTTCAGAAGCATTCTGCAATAAACAGAGAAATTCAGGGAAAGAGGAAATTAATAGAAATAGAAATATGCAGTTAGATGCTTACCTTTCCCAAATGGGATGCTACTACTTTATGGGATACTTATTTTTGGCTAATTGCATATAATATAGTGAAAGTAACATTAAAATTAGAAGTAGTATTAGTTAATGAAGTCTTTTTTTAGGATGTGAAAGAAATTGAGTCTGTCTTGCTGCTGTATGCCTCTCATTGGCACAGCATTTCAGGAAAAACCCCAGAGTGATTGAAGTACCATCTTTTCAGAAGGTAGTGAGTTGGGGTGAGGGGGAGAAAGGTGTTGCAGCTTCGTTGCTGCCCAGTGACAGAACTGGCAGGCTTCAGGATCTTCAGAATTTTATGCAGGAACAGATAAATACAACCACTGTGAGAAGGGCTTATTGTGAGAAGTGTTTACCTAAGGCACACAAGTTGTGTGTATGTAAGCTTTACAAAATCTTCTGTTAATTAGCCTGTGGATTAACCACATCCCCCTCTTCTTCAGTATCCTGTTTGTAGTGTTGCACTAAGGAATGTTTGCTGCAGATCTCATCCAGCATGTTCCTTGCTCTGCATGCTGCTGTTAAAAAGTGGTCCTGCTGTCTTTATGAATGTGTTCACAGGTTTCCCAAATGTGTGAAATGAAATGGCTTAATTGATTTAAGTAATACTTGTGTTTTGCTTTATCTGAGTTAACTCTATTTAGCTGAAAATTACCCTTGAGTTTTACAGTACAAAGCAATGACAACGGAAGCCAGTTTGAAAATCATTGTTGCAGACCCTGTTTCTCTGGGACAGTAAATGGAATGACCTCACAGTCCCCTTTCCCCACTGCCACTTCGAAGTACTTCCCCCTGCCCAGTCCTACAACATTTGCTGCTCATCAAAACCCTGGGAAGAGCGCCCAAAGTAGTGTGTGATACTTATGAATCCTCTTACGATTCGCTCTTGCTTACCTGCTGGTCCCGATGATGATGTCTGTATCCCTCTGCTACACATCGGTGTCACATACTGGACTTAGCAGTAGTTTGAGCTATCTTGCCAAGTGACAGGACACTGTAGATTCCAGCCATCGAATCAAGCTCCCCTTGAAGTACACACTTGGATAAGTGCGTAGTCAGCTGTTTGATGGCATAGGCAAACATGCCACATCTATGAAGTCATGCTGCTGTGTTCTGTCTCTGGTATCCTTGTCTTTTGGTAGTCTCTTCAGTATGTCAGTCATGTCCCTTCTCTGGTTCTTTAGCACTGGCCTTTGCCATTGCTCGTGTTCTTTTTCCCTTTGACAGCTTGTATCCATCCAGTTTCATCTTCAAGTGTAATTTCAGGTCTTCATCACTGACAAGTCATTGTCTGGCACTTGAGCTCTAAGCTAAACTGAGGATATTTTTTTTTCCTTCTGTCAATGGTGTGTGGGTATGGAGCCCTCAGCTCTAGGGCTCAACCAGACTCGAGGAGATGAGCATGGCTGACACGCTGGTATGTTTGGATCAGCTACTGCAAGTGTGCTCAGTTGGATTTTATCTCTGCAGCTTGTAGCTTAGGAATGCTACATGGTTGTCCTTAGCAATGAAAAGCTAGGGACACCTCAGATTTTTGACAGTCATTAGTGCAGGTACAAATGTTATCAGACACCTTATTTCACCCAAATTAGTATTTTCATGATATTTTGGGACTGCATATTCTCAGTGCTGAGACTTAAGTAAGCGCAGTGCCACAAAAGGCTTGTGAACAAACTCTGGTTTATACCAAAACCACACAGTTTCAATTCCGGATGAAAGGCAATTTGCAGTCTGGATACTTGTGAAAGCAAGTTGCCTAGGTGCAGTGATTGCTTACAGAGCTGCATTTTAGTGGTGACAATAGTGGTAAGGAATGAAAAGAAGCCTTTGTCTTAAAATGCAGGAATAGGTTAGTGTAAAGTGGCATGAAATTCAGTGTTCTTGCTTGCGTTTCTTACATGGTGCTTGGTGTCCAAGTTCTGAAATTCCCTTTCCTTTATGAACATGCAGCTTGGATGACCTAAGGTGATGGGCATTCCTCTCTGTCACTTCCCCAGTACCAGGCTCTGAGGTTGAACTCCCATGGAAACCTCGCTGCTGAATTAATAGAGCATTTTGATTGCAGCTGGATGCTGAGCTCTGCAGAATAATAATTCAGTGACTTATTGGGGAATTAGTCTCAGTGTGTAGCTCTTTAGGAAACATGCCATATTTCATCCAGAACCTACTTAGAATAAAGAAAAAGCTATTGCCTATCCCTCCAGAGAGCTCCATGTCCCCTTCCTGCTAGATCCTGCTGTGGTGTGAAGAAGAGAATCCCTGTGCTCCCTTTCATTCTTCACAGATTTACAAGTTGTTCTAAAGACCATCTTTAGTTTCCTAAAAAGTTGGCTTCTGAAGCAGACCTTGGAAAAACTGCCGTTCTCAGATACAGCTAAATGGAGGAATGGGTGTGGTGTTAACAGGCATAGATGGGGACATAGTGCTAACGTGTGAGTCATTAAAAAATTAATTACAACACGAGTGATTTTTATATAACCATATAAGCATATTCTGTGCATCTTCAACAGTTACAAAAATACCAACCAGACCCTGCAAAACTTAATTGAGGAAGCGTGTAAATATGCAAGAGCATGTGCTGCAGTGTTTTATGTTGGGTGTTTTTTTTTTCCCCTGTTAATTTTCATAGTACCTGAATGGAATAACATGTAGCATCCATAGGAGAAATTTTTGTTGTTATTCCGAGTCTGCCTATCGCTTCTTTTTAACATCTTCTCCCCATCTGATCTCTGACAGAGTTCAGAGGCTGACTGCTGTGGAAAAAAGCTACATGCTGCTTTTTTTTTCTTCCCCTCCTAGATTTATTTTTTTTTTCTTAATGAATTTCCAACAATAGCTCTCACACATTTATAGCCAGAACTATCTTTCAGGTTTGTAAGGATCCAATATCCTAACAAAACCAGCAATCTACATTTTATTGAATTTCATAGTCTGGTAACCACCAAATCTTTGCTGCTATCGTCACCTACCCAAAAAGCGCTGTCAGTGAAGCAGGAAGTTGGGCATTTGTGCAAGCAATGCAATCGTTGTCATCTCTCAGTATGAGAGTGATGTATGGAGATGTTGAAATAGGGTATTCTGGGGTAGGGAAACTTACTATTTTTAGCCTGAACGAGAGGGAGAAGAGAGAACGCATCAGTATTACCTTGCTGATGTTGAGGCAGTTGGTAGAAGCTGCTTGTCCTTGCTTTGCCAGGTCTGGGTTTCTGAAGAAAACCAGACTGGTCGCTGTGGTCTGTAGGTACAGTCACTGCTGGCTGTGATCTCTTGGCAGCCCTTGGAGCTCACGGCTGGAAGCCTTCTCTTGGTGCTGCCAGTGGGCACGCTACTGATGAACTGATCAAGGATGTATGGGGCAGAGACTGTCGAGTGGGTGGTAGAAGGCATTTCTGTGTCTGGGACAGGAAGACAGCTTTAGGGATTTGATCTGAAGGCACGCACAACTCTATTAGATACATGTGTATCTTCATCAAGAGATTGTTATGGGGTATACTTCAGTGAATGGAGAGAACGCAGAGTCAGTAACACTAGAGATAGCCAGGCACCCTTATCTCCATAAGAATGAGCAGCAATGCTGTGTCTACTGGAAAAACTCCACCTGTGTTGCAGCATCTCCTTTTTACATCCAGTCTGCCCGTTACCAAGTCGTCGTGCATAAATTTCATTATATTGTGGATCTGTTGAGCGCAGTTATTCCATTAAAGGCGACACCTGAATTGGACTCGCTGTAAAAAATGTGATGGATGCCAACAGTTTGCAGCAGGTGAAGGCCCCGGTGATAATTGTCTGCATGTGGTGGTGGCTTTCCACGCATGGTAGTGTTGAGCTGGCTCCTATGGCCAGGTGGAAGCCATCTGAGGACTTCCTGGGGAAGTGGCTGCTGAAAAGAAAGAGCAGAAATACATAGGATAGGGAGCGTGGAGTTGAAACCCGTTGGAAGGAAAGCAAAGTCTGACTTGCCTGCCAGATGTTGACTCATTTATAGTGGAAACCATGAATAAGTTGTCCTATCTTTGTTTTCACCTGAGCTCATGAAAGAAGCTGGGTTATGACGATGCATTGAAAACAGTCATGCAGATCACAGCCCCCTGCTTGCTGAAAGGATGGTGTACTGGGTTTTTTTTTGATGGAAAAGATTTCAGGCAACCAAATAGGAAAGTGTCATGAATGTTAGTTAACTGCTTATTTCTGCCTCCTTTTATGGCAGATGGACCCATGAAAAAAAAAGCAGTAGCTGTAAGTTGGCAGCAGAAAGCTCGACTGTGTGAAGCAGAAAGCTTGACTGTGTGGGTTTTTTGAATATGCGTAATTCTGTCTCCAAGCTCAGTCAGAGAAGCTTGGTCACAGATGCCAGCAACATTTTATCCTAGAAAGGGGAAAAAAAAAAAAAAAGCCCAAAAAAGTGTGGGGGATGTTGTGGATATTGCCTCCCCTCTGCCCTTGAACTGCATGATGTAGAAACGAGGACTGCAGAGCCCAGGAAGGGCTCGCCTTCAAGCTGAACAAGGCAAGGCAACCAGATGTTTGTTTTGGAAGTGGCTGTTGCAGTCACTTGCATGCTTTGCAAATAACCGGAGGTCCAAAATGCCTCCAGTGAAGTGGATTGTTTGTTTGTTTATTCCTTCCCCTCCCAAGCCTGACAAACTCCAGGAGAGTTTACAGGAGTGCTGTGAGGAAGCAATGGGTGCTGGTCAACAAGAGCTGCTTGTGAGAGAGCTTTGGGTTCTAAAAGACTATTCTTTAATTACGTAGGGAGGAATATTTTGGGAAAGAAGAGTGGGAAAAGGCTTGAGGGTGACCTGAAGAAAAGAGATGTGGTAGAAATTGACTGGGAGAACTGACAACACATACTTGTGATAATGGATCATTCACCTTGTGATTCAAAGTGGAAAATTTCCGTAGTCAAGTAGTTAAAGTGCAGTGATGCAGGCACAAGAGAACTGAACGTATTTTCATATAAACTAGACTCTTACAGGTAGAAAGCTGGGTTTATTTTTTAATATAGTTTAAACACTTGAAAGGCTTAGAAGCTCTGGAGGTCGTTTGCTTGAGAACTGTTGAAGAATACTTTGAAACATTACCAGGTGCAGATCTGCCTACCCAGGGCAGTAGAGCTCGAGGTAGCGGAGGGCAACTGCAGAAAGGTAGAGAGAAAGTTGCTGATCTTTTGTTAGAAAATATTAGGACTGTTCTCCAAAAAGAAATAAGATTCCTGCTAGGTATGTGTGTGACCTTTTCAACAAAGAAATAAGCCAAGATGACCTCTGACCTACTTGCTTCTAATGATGGAGGTTTTCTTTTTCTCAGAATCCTTCTGTTAGCTCAGGAAATTACAGGCTGTTATCCTTAGTGCTATTTTTAATTTAAAAATACAGAGTTAATGTCTAAAAATACTGCTGCTTCAAAGTGAGGAAAAGATGCATCAGTTTCCAGGCTTTGATTCAGACTTTTCCTGGTATTCCTAATTTCCCCATAAATCTTTGGCTCAGGGCGAGTTTGGCTTTAGTCAGGTGAGCAGATTTGTGCAGCAGTCAATCCTGGTGTGCTTCTGATGAAACTGCACGTCCCAGAAGGCTGAGAAGACGGTGGGATGATCAAATCCTGCCTGAAAGGGGGGGTTCAGGGTGTTCATTGGGCCTCGAGGTTACAGTACCAGTGTAAATATAGCTGCTGAGCAGCATCACAGTTTCCTCTCACACAGCGCCTGAAGTTCTGACAGGCATAAAGTCAGTGTTTTTCTTCATTCCCATTTATATATCTCAGGATATTTTTAAGGCCTTTTGCTTCTGCGGTTTATTTAACTTTCTTTGGACGTTCCATTGCATAAACCTGAGACCCGAGTAGGACTTGAGGCAGATGTGCAGCTGACACTGGAAACACCACGTAATTGACTTTCAAGAGAGAGGCCCCTGGAGCGAGGGGCAGTGACTTAAGTGAATGTAGGACATTCTGCTCCCAGAAACAGTGCAGCCTGTGTGTTCTAAGCATTATGGATATAAAAATAGTTGCCCAAGGAAAGTTGTCATCCTGAGGAACTCAGCTCTTATAAGGAACTTTTTAAATCTCTCTCTGCCGTTGGTCTAATGACAGTGACAGGTCTCTGAAAACCAGAAGCTGAATAAATTACCCTGATGGGGATCGTGATGCCACCGTAGGAATTGATTTAGTGGTCAGTGATCTTTATATTTGCAAACAAAAATAATCTTATTTTAAAGATGGAGTAATAACTTGTACTGGTCATTTGCTCAAAAACATGACTTTTCTTAAAGTAAAGGTACTTAACTCAAGCAACTTCAGATACACACAGAATGGGATTTTACACATGTTGGACAGAAATAAGAGAATCAAGCCACGGCCAGAAAGATTCCAGAACTGCAAAGATGTTTTTGATTTGATCCTAACGTGTGAAGAAAGAGTCTATGATCAAGTAGTAGAAGGTAAGGAACTTGAACTGATAAAGTTAACTTTGAGTGCTTTGGCTTCTCCCCCCCCCTCCCCTTCTCCCTGAAGTCATTCAGGAATCTGGAAACATCTGTGTCTCCTCTCACTGCTGCTGATGGAGCACCAGCAGGGACAAGAGCTCGCAGCTCATTGACGTAGAGTTTTTATGTACCAGCAAAGTGATGGCTGAATGCTTCTAAAAGACACTGGTGTTGGCAGCTAGGCAGAACATGGATAGCAGTTTAAAGGGCTGGCATAAGAAAATAGCAAGCATTTGGAGAAGCTCAAATATTGGGTTTGAAAATGCTCGTGGATCTAGAACGCTAGCTAGCTGTATGTGATGAGCATTTTTTTTTTACCCTGGGTAAACTCTAAGCTGTCTTCCTTATGCCATTTCCCTTCTCTGTGGAAGACTTCCTTTGACCTACCAAGCAGTTTATCCCCAATACCTACCTCCTGTACAGGTGGAGAAACTCTTCTTGCTCACAGTTAGCACACTGCAAACGTGCTATGGCTTTGCCCTTAACTGAGCCAGAGTGAGACACGCTGGGAGATGCCCCTCTGCTATCTTTGGGTTCTGCATGAACACAATGCACAAGCTTGATGTGAGCTTGCTGATAGTCATGGGCTATCATCAGTGACTCTGTTAGCTCCTGGGCTGAGAATCTGCATCTCTGGAAATGCCAGATACAGCTTTACGTGGGATTTAAGGTGTTTCCTTTACACTGAAAGACCAGCCAACTGAATTAGTACCATACACATAATTCAAAAGGCAGTTATCATGCTTTTTGATTCCTCAATGACCATGTCACAGGCAATGCAGAGCATGATACATTTGGGCTTCTGCAAGCTGAGCGATTACTGTTCTGAATGTTTAAGTGTCGTGTTTGAAATACAGTAGTAAGTTCTGAGAGCAGCTGCCCTGGTACTTGAATGGATCTTCAGCAGGCTCAGCATGTCTGGCATAGAAAGCAGCTTTCACTCGTAATATTTTCGATGAGTTTCCTGAGGAAGGGAGGTGAAGAACAACCCCTCGCTAGCCCCCCAGGTGCACACCTCTCTAACCTCATGGCAATATCCTTCGTAATTAACCCAGGAACGAGGCCGGAGTGCTACCAAGTGGCTCTGGATGGGAGAGCTGAAATTTTAAAATGGAAATTTCAATGGATTTGCCAAAATTAAGTTGCAGAATGGGGTTAGGAAAGGGTAAGAGGAAGGTTATGGCAGAGCCATAACAATAACACCTGGGTGGGTTAGCAGGAAAAGGAAGCTTTATTCCCCCCCTTCACCCCTTGTTAATGAAGAGAAGCAATTAGAATTTTCCAGTGTGACTGTCAGTGCCTGGCTTGTAGGAGCTGCCCTTGCACTTTAATTTCCAGTGTGTTGGTTGTACAGTGTGATAAAATAAAATAAACCCCAGCAATTGCTGCTCTCCAGCTGAGGAAGTCCAAACCCATTTTTGACTTTTGAGAATCTTTATCTTGGTCTTTAAAGACTGTCAGAGTGAGGTGAGCAGGGCACATAAACAATCACAGCCCTTCCACAGAACCTTTGTTTCCAAAATCCCTTTGGCTTTTGAAAAGGGACTACTGTTTATGACAATATTAAATTTAATAAAAAAGTTTGGAGAAGGCAGAGGTGGGCAATATCTGTGTACTTGAAAAAATGTTACGTGTACTCTGTATAAAATATGAGATCATTCCACCCAAAGTTTTTGCTGTTACGTGTGTTTTGTTTTCAAATAGATTTAAATTCCAGAGAGCAGGAGACATGTCAGCCAGTACATGTGATCAATGTGGACATTCAGGATAACCATGAGGAGGCCACCCTGGGTGCTTTCCTTATCTGTGAGCTCTGCCAGTGTGTAAGTAGAGGGCTCCTTGCCTGTTGGTACCTCGGACCCAGCTGGCTCCGCAGGGGTTGGGGCTTCCTTAGTACTCCTTCAAGGTGCTGCATATTGCAAAAATTACACAAAATCCATGCCAATAGACTTAAGTTTCCAAATTCTTGTTATTTTTTGAAGCTGTTGTGCAAAGAGATGAATTGTACCCGAGTCTGTGGTTTCCTGTGCATTCAAACCAGCTCATGGAAAGCTCCCACAAAAAGTGGTGGTGGGAAGCACTGCCATAACTGTTACACCTTGAGGCCCTACTCAAAACACTCTTCAGGGCAAACCCACCCATTTCTATGTAGCTGTTACAACTGCTTTTAGTTGTAATGTGATTTAAACATCCTAGTTGCATTCTGAATACTTGGAAAAACATCCTCTGCAGGTGTATTGCTTAGCACCACCCTGCTGTGTGAGGGATGTGGAAGGAAAGAGTGGTGCCTTCTGCCATCCCTGTTCAGGGGCCCCAGCCCATGAAGTAAGACTGAAATAAGCTGCACTGCAAACAGTTGATGTCACTGAAGAGAACGGAGAAAGGATCTGTGGGTCTGTCCTTTCACAGTGTGCGAGTTGACGAGTTCACTGATTCCAGTGTGGCTGCTTTGTTTGTTTATTTTTTTAACTCCAGCCTGCGTGATCTGTTCTGATCTGAAATCCTTCCCAAATTCAAAGAGGGTTCAAGGATGTGAAATTGTAGCCCTCTGCTCAGTGTGTGTAGCTATTCTGAAGCTTCCATTTGCTATCTGGTGAGGATGGATGGTGCCTCCTCAACAAAGTACTAGTGAAGTGCCAGCTCAGTGGGCTGGAGGAGGAAGGATCTGCAGATAAACGTGATGCAGCAGAGATGTATATTTGGGAATGCTGGGAATCTCCATAAAGCACCCAGTGCTGCACTGTTTGGTGCAGCCTGCTGGTTTAGGTTTCATAGGAAGCCAAAAGCACAGAATTATTACTGTTTTCTAAGTTACATCATATCCTTGGAGTCCAGTTGCTTAGTATTTTTTCTCTCCTAGATACAACACACAGAAGACATGGAAAATGAAATAGATGAGCTGTTACAGGAATTTGAAGAGAAAAGTGGAAGGACTTTTCTTCATACTGTCTGCTTTTATTAAAGCACATCTGTCTCTTAGGCCTTAATACAGATGAGGGAAGCATGTGTTTAAAGTTCTGATTATACTGTATTTTCCTGGAAAATGAATATTGACTCTTTTTTGTTTGTTTGTTTAAAAGCTCCTTTTCAGTGTCATTTTGTTTTGTTTCGGGTATTCTGTCACAGGTAGGCAGAGATACTGGTTGGGTTTGTACATAGGAGATGACTAAAAGTATGCACAAAGGCCACCTATTTAAAAATGAAAATCAAGTTTTTCTTTAAATCCTACTTTAATTATTTCAAGTAGGGTTTTTAATTATAAAGAGAATGTTTCTTGAATATAAGTTTATAATGTATTTTTCCAGCTTACAAATTTATTTTATTTCAGTTGTGCTTTTTTGTTATTTCAATGTGACAGAATGGCTGAACTCTGTGAGGATATGAATGGAACAATGAAAAATGAGTATCTGTATATTATTAGATATAAAGTTGGAAGCATCCAATAAAAATGGAAAAAAAAAAGTAAGTTTGTCTGTTTTCAAAATAGAAGCAAAGAAGGGAAGTCTGACTGTTCCCTGTGAGGAAAAACACAGTGTCTGTGGTGTAGTCAGGAACACTCATTCGAAGTGTCTTGGAGAGGGTAGTGAAGATCTTGATAGGAATCAAAAGACCTGAACTATGTCTGGTGTTCAGGCAGCCCCTGAGTTTTGATTGTGCTGAAGGGCACACGAATCTCCTCAGTACTTGGATGTGAGGACTTCCTAAACTTCATGTTAAAAGTGAAAATGGGGTTTGAGCTGGTGGCTGCTGTCCCTTGGTCTATTGCTGACCTCTGACAGCTCTCATGAAGCACCTGAATTTCCTTGCCTTGGATTGTTCTGCACATGCTGGAAGGTCTCTAAACACTTCCAGTCTCAGGGACTGTCACCCACCTATGCAGACAAGTCGGGCTGTGTATGACTGAAGCGTGGGGCAGTGCTACTTAACCTCTCTCAGCGATCACACTCTTGTATGTTAAAAGGCATCTGCTCCACACCTGAAGACTCCAAGTGCCTGTCTGAAAAAACTTCTTTGCAGGTGGCAAATCCTAAAGTCTGTTAAGTCAGGCCCCTGAAGCAATCTTCTACCTCTCCCTCATCCTGGGATCTGGGGCTTAACTGTGGTTTCAACTGCCTTGTGGGAAAATTTAGACCTCTGCCAGCTCAATCTGTGTCCTGGACAGTGTCCAAATGGGTCATTGCATCATACTTGGGTCCCAAGAATGTTTAATATCCTTGAGTTACCTGTGCTGGTTCTTCTTGTCTGTTAAAACCTTAAAGCAAAAATTTTGTGGAGGGTGAATGAGTAGATCAGAGCGATTAGGGGGTGGGGAGCTGGAGCAGCTGTTGTCATAAGGTTTGTGGAGCGTGTGTTTTCTGGGTGGTTTGTCCTGTCCCATTTTGTTTCTGGAGACTCTGTATTTGAAGGATTTCACTCAGCCTCCTCTGCTGCTGCTCATTTGTCTGTCTGATACCATCGCTTGTTACCATGGGGATATTTACAGCCAAAGGAAGATGATTCTTTAAGGATTGAACTGCTTTAGTTTATCTCTTTAATAAGACATTTCAAGCAAGCACGGTACTGAGTATTTTGAGCAGTTTTCCCTCCCTGTACAGCACCAGGACTGAAGTCTGCTCTGGGGCAAGGTGAAACCGGGGGAGTGTTTGAAAAGCTTTTCTACTTTCAACTTAATTCATCCTAAACACGGCTCTTTGCTGGTATTTTCTAGCAAGGCAGTAAAAACCCAACCAGGACCCTTTAACCCATGTTGTGTGTATGTGGGGAGTTACAGCGCTGCCCTTTTTCTTGCATAAAGATGATACTTTTCATGTGCCTAACTGGAGGAGAATTCTGGTGGCTGTCAGGCTAAGTATGCATTAACTAGCAAAACTTTGACTACATCTCTTCTTCAACCTGCGTGCCATGGATGTTTGTCTGGCTGGAAGGATGGGTGACTGACCTGGATGGACAGGCAAGTATTCTGAATGATCCATGGCTTGAAGTATTTCAAATTTCTGTGAAAAATACACAACTTACTGTCCAGCTAAAGCTTGCTTCTTACCCTCACACATTACTGTGCCTGACTTACAGGGTATTGAAAAATCTATGTATTTATATAGTTACTTTTTCTCCATCTGCTTCATTTGCATTGAAATCCACAAGCTCAGATCCTGCTCTTGTTGGAGAAATACATATATTTATACACACTCAAGTGTATATGTAGGTATAAAACTCTCACTAAACACCAGGTCAAGGTTATTTTCTGTGTCAAAAAGAAATTTGAAGAGAAGCTTTGGTTTAAAGGAAATGGAAAAAAGAATGTATTTTTCCTTTACAAGTGGGGTGGCATATATGTGGTGGTGGTGGCTGTGTCCTCTTCCCTGCCCTGTAGATACCCTGGGACTCCTGTTGGTGACTATCAGCGCTGAAAGTTGGTCCATGGCTCTCGAAGTCCTGCAGTTGGCTTTCTTCCCATTTAATGAAGGAAAGCAGTGAAGGGTTAACACTTTGTGCACGGGGAGTATTCAGAATTTAGCCGTGATGGGAGATTTCTGCTGGAAAGGAGAGGTTTTGGCTCTCTAGGCTGATCTACCTGTGTCCATAAGGCCAGCAGCAGTAGCTTTAAAATGCAGACTTGTCCCAGAGGTTCCCCCTCCTGTTTCTAAACGCAGCAATTACATTTTGTCAACATCTTTCACTTCTTTGACTTTCCATGAAAAGTCAGATCGATTAAAGAGCAGAATCTATTGAAGTGCACTCTCAAGATTTTGCTCTCTTGCTGCCGTGCAGTTGATGCTACTTCCTGTGTGGGCAGATCTTTGCCAAGAAAACTTCTTCAGGTTTCCATCTCTCACCTCAGCCCCCTGCAGCTCCTCTCCATAAGGCACAGAGCAGTAGAGCCCTGTTCATGTCTGGTTTGCAGTCTGTTTTTCTTTCACACGAGTCACTCTTGGTTTTGTGTCTGTTTTCTGTGTTCCTGGTATTGCTGAAGACCTTCATTACGCTCATGAACGTTGCTCTTTCTGTCAGGCAGCTGTAGTGCCCTACAGCCAGCGGCGGGAGGTAAAGGGCACTGGGTGCATCCAGGACTGCAGTGTACACCGAACAGAACGATCCGAACGCTGATGTCTGGAATCCCCACCAGCCAGGATTTTTGCTCCAAAAGGACAATGAGGGATGACTGCTCCTCCAGAGCTGTGCTGAGAAACACGGCTTCTACCTGAGTCAATGACAAAACCTTTCCTCAGCTGCCCCAGCCTAGTTTGTGGGGACGGATGAGGGATCAGAAGCACTGGCTGATGGCCAGGCAAAACTTAAGTTATCCAGCACTCCCTCACGCTTGCTTTCAAATTATCTGTTCTCTCCTGTGACTTTACTTGGCTGTTACTTTAAAAGTGCCCATGTTTTCTCCCACTAGCAGAGTAACCAGCTGCATTATCTCTGCATTCCTCTCACTGAGGTTTGCGTAGAGATGGTAGAAACCACCTCCTAGCTCAGTAAGAAGCAAGAGCAGCTCAGGGCAGAGGGTTGTTGAGCAGAGAACGCTGATGGGTCAGGCAGGATTGCGGCGAGAGGCACCTTCCCAGCCTTGCTGTTCTTTTGCATGAAGTGCCCAGCTTATCAAATGTTTCATGTGTGTGGTTTAATTTAAAGAGAGGGGGGAAAAAAATCTGCAATGCAATCTGTGCTCTAATTTGAGGACACCATTTAGTGATTTTAATTGTGTGACAGTATTTTGGTATTTTCAATACCCAGTAGTAGGTTAATGACTGTTCCTTGAAGAAAGGAGTTTATATAACACAAGTCATTATATAAGAAGGCTGCTTGTGGCCTGAGGAACAGAAGGAAAACAAATGTGCAAGAATGCAAAACCCAGAATGAGCAAACTCTACATTTGATAATCCCTGAAAAATAAATGGCAGTTGGGTTCCAGCAGCAAGGTGAAGCTAACCTTGAGGAAGGCTGAGGACTGGGAGGTGAGGGCACTGCACGACTCCACATAGCGACCGTCAAGCTTTGTGCTGCCACCCATTTCCCACGTGGTGGCTGTAATCTCCTCTGCTCATCCACTCGGCACGGTTTGTGTTAAAAAGAACAACAGGCAAGCAAAAAGTTATGGGCTGGTCACTTATTTTTTAATTTGTGTTTCCTAGAAGCTCCTAAATGCAGACTGAGTTGGACTGACCCAATAGCGTGGTGAAATCAAACCGTGGGAGAACCTTTTGCGTGGACCTTGGATCTCCTGTTGATAGATGGGACAGGGGTGTAATTGTGTCTCTGTCACGGAAGTGAGTGCGTCTCCTGTGTCTGCATCACCCCAGCTCCTCTTAGGGGCCCAAGTCTAGGGGAGATGCTCGGTGGAGGTGGGAATTGCGCCCAGCTCTCTTGCCACCAAAAGCAGTGCTGGGCACCCACAGTCTTTCTTGGCTGCCCCTTGAGGCATCTTCCCCGAGATAGAGGTGACAGGAGGACCCAGCCGGACCTGGGGACAAGGGGCTGGGAGACAACACCCCCCCACCCCCCCCCCGCCGCGGGGCCGCCGCTGGCGGCGCGGGGAGCACCTGGCGGGCGGGGGGGGTGTGGGGGGACGGGGGGGGCGGCGGGGGTCGGGGGCCCCCACCCACCCCCCCC
>JANHFX010008228.1:5175-21325 GCA_027560015.1 Chloroceryle amazona
AATGTGGAGCAGCTTTCATAATGTTCCTATTTTGTAGAGTTCATGTCAGAAGTGCTTTATGGTGCTTGCGCTGCATTTGCAGTGGCTGGAGATCCTCTTGTTCATTTATCTGTCACCTGGTCAATTCCCCTTTTTATGAAAGGGAGCTGAAAATCAATGTGGTGGGATGAGCTGGATGCTCAAATTATGGAAAGGTTGAAGTATTTCTCTCCCGTGATTCTTGAAATGCTTCAGGGCTTTGTTAAAAGCTTTCCTATGCCTGTGTTTCACAGCATTGATGCCTAGGCCACCAGCAGTGAGCTAGTGCTGTGAATTTTAGTCGCACTCAAGGTAAATTTCTGTGTGAGATGGGTAACCTACAGGTGCTTTGTACATGGTGCCTCTTTAGGACAGAAAAAAATACATCAGAGAGCCTCTGTGTAGCTACAGGAGGATGAATGAGGTGGCCACTGAAGAGCAGATGTTTGAGTACCCTAAGATCTTGAAGCAAGTGTGTGACTGGGGCTTGTTAGACAGGCTTTTTGGTGTTGCAGGCAGATGTCACTCAAGTCCGCTTTGGAGAAATGGAGGGATTAAGGCTGGCAGGGTGTTTGGAGGGTGCATGAAGCAACATCTGTCTGCTTGCAAGCTGCAGCAGGTTGTGACAAGTTACTTGCATCGTGAGGCTGAACAATCTGTTTTCATTTTGGAGCCTTTCAGTGTGCTTGGATGCTTGTCTGTCTGATTTACTGTGTACCACTATTCATGTCAATATTGGTTGGAGATTTATCAGAACAAGCTGCATTTGAGGATCCTCTACCCTTTTCTGTTATGCCACTTTTAATTTGCAAAGTTCAAAAAAACTGGGTAGTCATTTCTTCAGAGATGCATGTAGTCATATAAACAAACCCTCAACAATATTTGTAATGCTTGCAAACTGGCTGAATATGCTGCTACAAGTTTGAAACAGCCTGGAGGCCATCAGGAGTGATGCCACGAGAGGCAGCTTCTAGCCTGGGTTAGGACTGCTTTGAAATAATTCCGTGTGACTGTCATTAAGAGGGAAGTCCAGTAAATACTTGAGTCTCTGTGTGTATTGATCTGCTTGGCGCTGGGCAGTTGATTTCTGGGTGTTCAATCCGAATCCTACTCAGAGAAGGCGATTTGCTCCTGCAGATTGGCTGTTCAGGAGGGACTGACTGCAAGGGCAGGTGGTGGCTTGGCTTCCTCGAGGGACTAAGGAAGGAAGGAAGCAGCCATTTCAGCTCCCAAGAGGCTGTGATAAATGTTTGTGGCTCTTGCAACATTTGTGTGTCAAGGACTTGGAAGAAATTTGACCTTGAAGACTGAAGGCTAGCCTGACGGGGTGGGGAGGGGGGAAATCCCAGAGCTGTATTCCTTACTGCTGTGACTTTACACCTGTGTTCTGTTCGGCAGCATCTTATTTACCAATGTTAATTGCTGACCTCTTCATATACAGACTCTCTTTTTTCCCCTCCAGTGCATGGACAGAGGGAACAAGAGGGGAAACCAAAGCAAGGAGCTCCCTACATGCATGAGAAAAACCAGCAAGATGGGTTTATAGTACTGGGAGGAAGGCAGGGACTGAAACTGCTCCTGAACACCACCTGAGCAGAGGGTAATACAAGAGATAAGGGACATGCTCACAGGCATGAAAAATCCCAGGGTGGCATTTTCCTGAGAGTGGGAGCTGGCAGGTGGTTATGCTGCACGCCCTGGTGCATGGGTACTATAAAAGATGACATATTTGGGGAGACCTTATGGTTTTCTCCTCCCCTTCTGTTCTTCAGGCCTGTGTTTGGATATGGGAAGAGCTGAATTAGTGAGACAAACTCAAACTTGGTTCACAGTTGTTCAGAGCTCTAGAGAAATGGGATTGCTTGATGATTGTCTCCTACCTGAAACTATCCAGACTGGAATATCAGCGAGTCCTACTTTTCTTGCAGAGGAAGGGTCTTTAACTAAAGGCTAGACTTCTAGTAACTTAGTGTGCAGTAATAAAATCGTACTTGAGTTCTCGACTGTGAAAGCAGGGAGTTTGTAAAGGGTGAAGTGCATTTAATAAGCTGTGCCTGATGAATTGATTTTTTTTTTTTTTCTCCCCCTTCCCTGAATAGAGTCAGGACCAGCAGATTCCATGTAAGAATGAATGCTAACACTCTCTGAAAATGCCTTGTGATGGTACAAAGGGTGCAATGGTAGAGGCTTCAAAAGCATTATTTCTCTTCCATCTCTGCTTTTGTCCTTCTTTCAAGCGGATAACTCGTGTATTTGCATTGACTGCTTTGGAGATCTGGGAGCAGAAGCAACAGCATGAAACTAATGTGATGCTTTAGAATTTTACTGCCGCTTACTGGGTGTTGAATAGATGTAATTAAATTAACCAGTATATTGATTTCACCATGCTGCTTGGGAAAGATAAGAGCAGTAATTTAAATGTTTGAATTGCTGCTTAGTAGGCTTGAAAAGCTGTAGCCGCTCAGAATATGTAATGCCAGTAGTCCCAGTGAAGCTGAGCAGGTTGATAAACTAAAGATGGTTATCCTCTCAAACTGTTTTACCCTTCATGAAGTCAGCTGATGGCCCTGTAGAGTAATTCTTAATAGAAGAAAAAAAAAAAATACTAAGTGCTGTGGCTTTCCTGAGTGCAGAGATTGTCACAGAAGCTAACAGACCTATTTTAGTTCTTGTGGAGCTTGGTTTTGTATTAAACACTGTGATGGAAGTCTTCCAGAGCATCTCAACACAGATGAAGGATGTGTTATCCCTTCTTAGTCCTGTCGTTTGCAGATCTAAAAGCATGAGTTTTGAGGCCAAGAGGTCTAATGTATTGAGGGAGGGGTGTATGTGCGGGGCAGGCTAAAATTTTTTTTATAATTTGTACTCAGTTGGGTATTTCTAACTGAAGTCATCATGGCCACTGGTAGGGACACCATTCTGAAGGTGACTTACACTGCTGTACCTTACAGTCTTGCCTACAGGGATAACTGAATCAACATGTGTGTGCATTACTATAACAGCAATGACAAAAATATGAAGTGGCACAACTTGTGTGGGTAGGTGACACTCACATGCTGCAAGTGCTCTTTATTCACGAGTCCAAATGATATCTGACATACCTTTGTTTAGGTGATTGAGTTTCGGCTGGGAAGATTACAGCAGTTCAGCTCAAAAGTTTTTGGTACTAGTAAGCATTTGATCTGAAGTTGCTTTATTTTGATGTGTGTACTCTTGTGCAACTACAGTTCATGTGGATAGAACCTTTTCATTTTCTATTCTCAGTGTTTACTTTTATTCTAATTCAAAAGGAGCAGCAAACTTCATGCTGCAATAATTGAGACACTTGTCATTACTGCTAAGTTAAATATTTTCATAAATATACCTAATTATTCTGTATTAAGAATAAAGTTGTTTAATTTGCTCATTAAAGTAAGCTTTATTTTTTTATATGATAGAGTACCCTTTCAGTTGTTTCCAACTCTGCACTGTGCCTATTCTCATCTGTTCCATTTCCTCTTACCCACTGTATAGGTCATGGGAATTGATTTTCCTCTCCCTTAAAATATTTGTCTTGTACATTTCTCCATCTTTCCTTTGGAATCAGCCCTTCAGGTGACTCACATGCACTGCTCTGGCTATTAATAGCAGTGACAGCTGCTTTTGTTGGGAGTTTTGTTAGGATTTTTTTCAAGTTTAAAATGGGCAAATTTAATTTAGAAGGTGTTCTCAGGAGCAGGGTTTACTTGTATTCTGCTCTGAGGTAAGATGTGTTGTTTTATTCCCCCTGCCCCACCCCCCCCTTTAAGGGGAGTGTCATCTTCTAGCCATTTTCACAGTATTCTTTACATCCTACTTATCAGAAAAATGAGTCTCTGTAATTAGAGGAGAGAATAAGCAATCACACTGTTGAAATGTTGCTGTTGCTGTTTGACTCCGAACAGCAAAAGGCTACGCAGTTGGGTCTTAGGAACAACAAATGTCTTTTTAATACGGATTGAGTTAAATATTGCCCAGTTCCTTAGGCTTGCACTTAAGCGAGTGCTGCCTCCTGTGGGAAGCGCCCTCCTATCGGAGAGAAGTCAGCTCTATGACTTTCAGGAAGGGCTTTCACTGGGAAAAATCCTGTTTGCTCATGGTGTTGAACTTGCAAATTTTATTTAACAGCATCAATAAGGTGAATTATGGATGTGTCAGTGAAGATTCAATAGGATTTAATGAGATTTCTCAGCTAAGAGTTTTTTTCCTTGTTTGCTAGATGTTGGGAAGCTTCCTGTTAAGATTTCCTCCTAGGGAGTCTTGGTTTTCAAGGATGCAAACATAACTTCAAGGTAATGATGAGTATTTCCTCATATTGAATGCCTTGCCTGTTGTAGTCCATCTCTAGCTTGTGAAAAGTTAACTCTGTGGAGGTGACAAAGCCGTTTGGGTAGATAACCACAGTCCACATGCTCTCTGTTACTGCTGGATAGAGTTAGGTGAGCTTGCAAAGCAACTGAATTATTTGCAGTGGAGCATCAGTTTCTGGTGGGAAAGTTAATTCTGGAGCCTTGCCAATGAGTGTGTAGGTTAACAAGCCGTGTTAGAGCAATTCCACAAAGAGTTTGCATGTTTCAGTATGGCTTTGGTGATGTGTCTAGCTGTGATTTTTATTTCTGATCTGTTTTCCATGATGCTGTGGGTTGTTTGCTTTTTTGGTGGTGGGTTTAATTTTTCTTTTCAGGGTCTGTGTAAGATGCTTCTTTCTAGCAAAGCATAGGCTGAAGTTTAGAAAAATGGGTTGGAGAGCGCTCTAGTGAGACAGTGTAGGAAATGAACTTCGTATAAAGGTAGGAAGTTGCCCCCCAGAATAGCAGATTCTTTTGTCTTGTGTTTTTTCTGTGTTGGGTGGGTGATGAGTGGAAGGACTAGTCAGGGAAAAAGTGTTTCTAAGCATAAGGTAGAAAGCGTGTTAGTACTGATGGCTTTGTGCCTGCTGATTTGTCTTGCAAGCTTGACACTGAACGACATCCTTTGTTCTCTGGCACCTGTTTATGACAGTTAAAAGCTGTTTCTTCACCATCTCCATGTTACTGAAGATTTCACTTCACTTCCCTGTGATATTTTTCATCAGTCATCTTTTCCAGAGACTCCTGGCCTGTAAGACTTGTATTTCAGCCCAAATTCCCGACCAGCAGCTATAACTGGCAGACTGTAGTGTTGTGGAAAACTGAAGTAAAAATGCAAGAGTAGGCTAAAATCCGTTACTTCTTCTATTAAAGGAATGTTTGCTTTCATTGTTATATCCTATTTGTACTTATCCAGTATACATGAGAAGTTTTTTGTATGTATTTATATTCAGATGCTTACAGTATTACATTTCCAATAGTTTTCTTTTTTCTAAATTAAATTTATCCATGTGGATCAGTTTATTTTTTATTTTTCTCATTTTTTTTAACTCCCGGTTGTAGTTTCAGCTCTGTGTAAGCTGATTGTTGAAGTGAACTAATTAAATACAATAAAACTTGGAGATCTTGCTCTGGGAAAGTGTTTTCTCTACCCTGGGGAGAAAAAAAAAGTTTCAGTAGTCAGATGATTTTTAATTCTTCAGCCATGTTTCTTTGTGCTTAGGCTGATGGTACAAAAATAGCAGAATTTTTCCAGTGCACATTTGCAGAACCTTTTGGAAAAAAAAAATTAAAATGGAAAGCTTAGCATTTGAAGTGTTTCAGACTTGGTGTGCTTTTAATGAAAGGAAATTGGAGAATCCTGTGTGTTTACATGGTAGGCTGCACAGACTTGGGAAGGGGGTGATGGTGAAGGGATGTTGAGGCTTGAGGTTCATACTCTTTCATGGGGATGCTCACCCTGGAGTTGAGGTTTTTGGTCTGTTCAGGGGGCTAGCCCAGCTGAGCTGCCCAGGAGTGGAGGCATCCTTCTGTGGTGCATGTAAACCTCTGAACAAACAGAATAGTTATATAAGGGTAACAACTTCTGTAACTTCGTAACCATTTCGGTGGCTGAGTCAGGAGCAGGAGTAGCTTGCTGTATGGGGACTGTGCTGCTTTCATGTTGCACTGCAGAGATTTCTCAACTGCTTATGGAGAGACTCCTACAAATAACAGACTGGTGTATTAATAAGAAAACAGGTGCTAATTTCAGTCATTACACAGACAGGAATCTACCAAAGGGTTGGGTAGGCAACTGGCAGTGCCAATTAGGTCAGCTATCATTACCAGATTACTCTTAATGAAATACTACTTTTTGCAATATATTCATATTAGCCCTAGTTTAATAGCAATCTCATCTAACTTATAGTGCACATTCATTTTCTGCCTCTTGGTTTTAGGCAAAATCTGCCAGAATTATGTTATGATGAAAGTAATGAAGTATAGCCCCCGGTAACAGACTCCCAAACAGTGTCATCGTCTTTAAGAAGAATGTGTTATTACTAGTGTATGTTGCAGGATACATTTGCTTCATAAGAATAAAATCTGTTTATTTCCCATGCTTATAGAGGCAAGTTTCTTTTGTATATTTTTACTTAAAAAGAAAAAAAAAAGGGGGGGGGGCTAGACTGCATTTGCACAAGGACATTTGAAAATAAGTGTTTTGTTAGGCTGCTGGACTGACATGATCCTGTTTTGTTGTGAACACAAGGGCTGCCCAGCATCTCTTGCACTTGGGAATGAAAATTGGCCTCTCCCTTTCTGAGCTTCTTCAGATGTTTTGTTATGTTAAACAGTGGGAAGAATGACACTTTTTTTCTGTAGTGCTGCTTAAATTTAGCTTTTTGTTTGTGTTCAAATTTAATTCTTTCAGGTTTGTACCCAAGGGTGGGAGGTACAAAGATGTGAAAGTTAATAATGAAGTTTAGGGGTTGCTTAGGTAAAAAGGTGATATTTCTGCCTTGAAAGCAAAGCATTGATGTTGCTGTTTTCATGTGGGTTGGTGTAGGTTAGTCAAGTCAAAGTAATGAGAACCTAGATCCTTTAGTGTTGTGCATTGTCTTCATATGGGATTGTTTAAGGAAGCTTATCAAATCCAAAACAATTGGGAAAATAAACCTTGTTTCTATCTTCTGTTTTGCAGCAAGCTGCTGCATAGGCTGATTACACCTGATGCTGCTACTGTGTTTGAAAGAAGCATACACATTTTTTATTGTTTTAAAGTAGAAAATTGAGCTTGCTGGTTTAGGCTGTGTATTGACAGTGACTTGCTTGATTTGATACCATCTTTTGAAGCTACCTGTGCCCAAAACATTCTCTGAAAAAAACCCAACAAAACAAAACCCAGACTAGCTGGATACGGTAACAGCACTATTTTAGTACAAGCTCCATCTAAGTTAGCACTTCTGCAGTCTTGCCCTGTGCATGGGGTGCTCCTGAGCATTGTCACTAATTCAGGGAGTCAAACTGACTGTGGAGTGTTCCCCTACCTTTTTTCTTTTTCCTTCCTGCGTAGTGCCAGCTTGACTCCCTGAACTTGGCTTGCTGAAGGAACATTGCAAGGCAAGTGTAAGTATGCATGTCTGAAGAAAAAAGGTGAAATATGGAGTTAAACAAATTCTGAACTGGACTTAAACTGACATGATAATAGAACCTGAAGTGTTTTCTGCAAACTCCTTAACCATTTTTAATATCTACTCCAGAGAGAGTTGTTAATAGCACTTAATCAGTCTGGAAATCTGAACGTGTAAAAAAAGGGTATGTAGATAATGAAGAACAAAGTATCTGACGGAACAGAGGTAGCTCACAGCCGGTACTCGGTGAACATAACTGAACCTGTTTGGCATTTCATGGAGGTTGATGATCATGGTCATCTTGATCAGAACTTGTGAGAAGAGAGGCATTGAATATGATCTACCCAGTGTGTTCACAGTGCTGTCCTTTGCCTTCAGCTGCCCAGGGCTGTTGGAGCCTGGCAGGCTGTGCCAAGGGCTTTCTTGATGAGAACTGAACTTGTGCAACCCAGGTGGTATTGAGAAAAGCATACCTTATCATGGCTAAAATCTACTCACTGTAGATAGAAGTCTGGAGTCCACCCTTCATGGAGCTCTTGAGCATGCAGTGTGCTGCAGTGCTGCCTGGGTGATTTCTGGGGATATAGAGAAATTTTCTCTTCCTCTGAGCAGAAGACAGAGGGAGCCCAGGAATGTGGTGAGTGAAGCGATGTCAGCCTGCATCAAGAATACTCAGTGCAACTGATTAGTGAGTTGCAGCTCTGCTTTCACTACTGTTCGCTGCAGTGCCCTATGTGATTACTTGTACAGATCTTTCCAGTGCCCTCCCTTACATCTGGGATGTGGTGCAGCTCCCAGAATCACTGGTGACTGGCACCTGGGCTCTTTGTGTCTGGCAGAACACACCGTCCTGGCTGCCTGCCCAGAGCACAGGCAAGGTGCTTTATTTGACTGGCAGGTACAACCGCAATTTTTTGTGTGTTTTGCTGGCCTGACTGAGATAAATTATATAGGCAAAGTGTTTCAGGAATTCAGGACTGAGGTGGGGAAGGCAGCAAAGGGGTGAAAAATTAAGGATGGAAGAATGATCTAGAAGCAAAACTGTCCTGTGGTGCCTTGGAGGTAGGTGAATAGGAGCTTACTTGCCTATTGTGGACACAGGTTCTGAGCTGTGCCTGGCAAATTTAATTTTGTCTGTAGTTCACTGATAGGAAAAGTGCTATAGAGGAAATGTTTTAATTGTTGATAAAGTTAAAAGGGAAAAAATACCATACAGCATTGACACACTGACATTTCCCAAGTACATATCTATCAGTTTACAGGGTTTGAGAAATTAATAGAAGAAAATCTGGTGAGAGGCTGTTGGAAGATACTACCTATTAGTTTAGGAAATGTGATGCACAAACGCTAGAGGCACAGAGGATCCACTGATGAAGTGTCACTGTGTATTTACTTAGGCTTTATATTCTTTCCTAGGCATTTTCTGAAGACCCCTAATAGAAACAGGGTACTAAGCTAGGCAGTATTCTGCCTTTTTATGAGTTAAAGCTATACTACAGAACCACTTACATTATTTTTCTATGCCAGTCTTTTAGTCAGAGCATTTTTTTAAGCAATAAAATTTGACATTGATTCTTATGCTGCTCTTAGAGATGCTTTTGAAATTCCTATAATTATCCTTGCCTGTTAGTGCAGTATAGGCAGTAAAACATTACTGGTCTATATAATCAAATTACTCAGTGTTTTACCACTATTAAAGCTTAAAAATTGGATTGATCCTTTGTAGGGTAATTTGGTTTTGTATACCCTTAGATATTATTGCACATGAAAATATTTATGCTTGACAGCTTCAGTTAGGATTGCCCTTTAATGTTGTAAAGGCCGTTACTGCTGTGTACTCATTTGATTTCTATGACCAGTTTCTCTAGCAAAGTTTATATTAAATCAAGGATTATCACCTTGAAAAATCAGATAATGCTACAGGTTCTGAAATGTTTTTGTAAACCTTTAATTTCTGGTATGACCATTTATCAGCAAGAGAAGGTCTTCTTTATTCCAAAAGTAGTTTCATTGCTCCTATTTGTTTCACTTGCTAATCCTTTCATCTTCCTCATTTTAATAACTTCAATTTATTTGTTTTGATTTCAATACTTTGTGTAGTAAGTTTATGCCCATAAAGCTTACCATCTTCTTGTTGGGATCTAATGGCAAGCGTCTGATGATTGTGAGCTCTTCTTCACAGTCCTGACACATTTTCTAAATCTCGGATTTCATGTATAAACCTGTCCAGATGTAAAAATTACCTGGGCAAGCTAGTTTGGAAGTTTGCTGTTTCTTTTGTGTTTTCAAAGTTTTATTTTGTTTCAAGGTGTGTGTGTACACTTCCCCCTCCTTCCTGTTTTACCGGTGGATATGCTTTTGCATTTGGTGGACTTGGTGGTGCTGGGTTAATGGTTGGACTCAGTGATCTTAAACATCTTTTCCACCCTAAAAATTCTATGATTTGCCGCTTACTGAGTGGATATATGGGCAAATTGGAGAAGAATGGTTTAATTTCTTTTATATACTATCTTAGGTTGATTACATTCATCATGTAAGGCATCACCTGCATCTTTTTCAGCTCAAGATCTTGTCTGAGAGCATTTCTCCCTGGGATTGCTCTCTTCTGTTGATTCCTTTCATGCATCCAGTCTCTAGGCTTCTCTACCTTGCCATCCACCAGTGTGTGAGAGTTTTTTGACTCTTGGGTTTTGGTTAAGTTTCAGGACACTAATGAGCCAGCAGGGAGTAGAAGTGGTTAACAGCAACAAGAATGAAGAAGAATGTCTTGGCTGCATTTCTGTATCTTGTGAAAACAAGGTGGATTAAATCAAGTTCTGGAATAAGAAAACTTCTATCAGTTTGTACTTATCTGTGCCCATTTTTTGCACTAAACGGGTGGAATTGGTTCTCTCAAGATGATTCTCCCTTTCTTTAAACGCAGCTTGTCTAGACAGTTCAGTAGTTATCTTTGATATTTTTTTTCTTTTTTTAAAAAAAGCCAAACCCTTTATGATTCCCTAGATTCTTGGAATAACTTCAGGATGCCTTAAATGCTGTCATCTTGGAGTCATAGTCTCTTCTATTTTCTTGACTTTCTAGCCATAATAAAAATAACTCCATTATTTACGTTCCCAACTGCACTGTGAATATTTTAATTGAACTCAAATCCCTTTGTGTAGTTTGGAGTGTGCACCTGTATCTGATTTGCCCAGTTCTCTCAGCTTGTCTGTATTGCTGAGCTTGGGTAGAGTTTAACTGGAGCAATGGAGGAAAAGCTGTATGAGACAAGACAAAATGGTACTGATTACAAATACAGTGTGGTATTGTCCTGGGGATATGGAGCTGGATTAATTTTACAGCTGCAAGGAAGGGAGTTAACTTGTAATGCTTGTTTTACCATCAGTTGGTAATGACAGCCAGGGGGTGTAGGGTCTTGCCCTGTATTCAGTGTGACCTTGAAATGTGTGCCACAAAAGATAATGGCAGCTTCAGTATTTTTGATATCAGAGTATGTGTCTTATTTAGGAAAATGCACCTTAGTGCACGGTAATAAATAATTTTGTGGTGTTTTCAATTTTCTAGGTGTAATAAATGTTCAGAAAGCAGAGGATAGACACAGTAGTAGTGTTCGGTGTACAAATGTCTTTCCTTCCCTCACTATGTAATTTGTGTCGTGTTCTAATAACCTTGAAATTAATTCCATAGTGCTTACGTGTCTCAGGCTCAAAAAATTGGTTAATCCAGGAAGAGTTACCTGCAACTAGCAAGTTGATAATCGAAGAGTTTGTTTGTTTTTTGAATGTACGAGCAAAACTGGACCGGATTCCACAAGCAGACAGGAGTACATTCAGGAGAGTCTACTATGACTTTCTTGGAGGATTGTGTAAAAAGTTGTGTTTCCTTCCATTACATTAGGCTGTGGCATCTCTCTGAAGTTGTTGCTTTGTAAGAATCTAAAGTGCTTTTGTTCGTGCTGATGTGCATGAGCCTTGATCTCCAAGCCTGCAATTCAATTCATGGACTTGAAGAAGTATTTGCTTAAACATTCCAATATAAATGGAGCTGGTGGTACTGAGAGTTGTTTATTCCATCAAGTTACTGCTCGTCCTGCTCTTCCTCATCTTACTCTCTTTTTTTTGTCGTTACAGGTCTTAATGCAGAGTTATCATATGTGAGGAATGATGTGATTAATCACTATGCCCTGTCCTTCAATCTTTTAATACCCAGCGAGACCAACAATCTTCACTTCAGCTGGCATGTTAAATCCAAGGTAAGCAGGCATAATTCTGTGTTTGAATACTTGATACATAATCTCTATTGAGTAGTGAATATGCACTATTATAAATTTTAATTATGTTTTCTTTGCAAAAATTAACATATGCTAGGTTCAAAGGAATTATTTATATGATTGCAGGCAGGAAGTTAAGATGATATGTATCCAAACTAATCCTTTTTTGTTTTAAAAGATTAAGTGCTTCTTTTGAAGTATTTTATGCTGTTTGCTTCTGGCAAGCTGCATGTCACAAGCTGGCTCTGGAATCTCTTCTAGTGATGCACTGAATGCACAGAAGGGGCAGCCATGAGCTGTAGCCTCTGGAAATCAAATATAGAGCAGTTGTGTTTTAGAGATTTTTAGAAACATATGTTTGGAGACGAGAACAACCTATAAAGTGTCATTCAGTATGTTATTACCAAGCCTTAATTAAATGGAAAGGGATTTTTATTTCACTTAATCACCATGACTGGAGCAGCAGCTGTCATAAAGATGGTGTATGCCCTTATATTTTGAAGTATTTCTCTGCCAAATATTAATACTGTAGTTTGGTTTTGTTTGTGTGTGTTTTTTCATTTTGTTTTTATGTGGTGGTTTGTTTTTGTTTTTGTTTTTTTTTTAACTGAGTGTTGGTTATTCTGTCAAAGTAGGAAAGACTGTAGTAGGAACAGCAGTTATTTAACAACTCTACCAGTGCCATTTTTGAAGATTCCTTTTGCTAGTGTTTGTCCCTTTTGAGGTTTAACTTCCTACCAGATGTGAATTTTGGCCTGTAGTGGTATTGGTTAGAGGGCAAGACAGCCCTTCTACTTGATACCGTATTCCACCTTCATGAGCACTGCAGTCCCTAGCCATTTGAGTAGGACCTTGAAGGTGTTTCTTGTTGCAGCTTCAGCCACAAGCTACCTGCATCAGTGTCCCTTCCCTGAGTTTCCTTGGGCCTGTCTGAATTAAAGCTAGCAATTTTTGAGCTTGTGTAGCTCTGCTTCCATTACCATGATTGTACTGCTAAGCACTGTGCTAACTTTGTAGGATGGGTGTAGTTCTGTTCATAGGAGCTCAGAAGCTGGTTTATGTTTATACTCTTGTCATCTTGACTGAAAAATAAATTCACATAAATGCATCCTATTATGTGTTAGAAAGGGGAAAAAACAAAACTAATGGGGTAAGTCAAGTTTATTCAACTGAGTGTGGAGGGATAAGGTTGAATTTCCAGCTTAACAGGAGCTTAGTTACTATCAGTCCTGTATGTTTTCTGAGTATTTGAAGAATAAAGATATTTCCACTGCTTAAGTGGAAAAAATCTCGACTATAGCTGAATAAAGTGTTTGTAAGCAGTTTTGACCACAGAGTTTATAAACTCAGTAGAGGAGGGGGAATTTTTAAAATTCCTATGGTTTTAACAAACTGTCTTTTGAACAAGTAAATTTACAAGTATCATGAAATGAGGCTGTTTTTTGGTTTGGTGTGGGGTGGTTTTGTTTTGTGTGTGTTTGTTTGTTTTGTGTTTTTTTTTTTTAATAGAACACTGTAAATTCTGCCCCAAATTTTGGAGAATTATTTCAAGAGTGGCTTCCATTTTGGCTTTCTTAATCTTAACTGTCATACAAGTCTGAGTTCATACTGAGTATTTAAACTTTGAATTTGGGCACCCAAAAATCACTAGCATTCTTTGAAAATAAGATACAGTTTTTTCATTTCAAGAATTAAGAAAAGGTATCTAGCATTTCCTTTTACTAATGCAGAGATTTGTTACATGTTTTCTGTCTCTCAACTATTGTTACAGGTTGAGTATAAACTGAGATTTCAGGTAGATAATCCCATGGCTATGGCTATGCCCCAGGCCAACATATCTCTACAAGGAGAAGTTCCTCGCACCCTTTCAGGTAAACTCCTCACCCCCTGCAAATGCTCATCTAGTGCTGATCCTAATAATGGTTTCTGGTGGTACTTTAGTGTGCTCAAAAAAAAATAGGTAGTGTTGTGCAAGAGCCTAGTTTTTTCTCTGGTAAACATGTTTACAGGCTTTATGCAACAGTTATGACATTGCTGAAAGCCAGTAATACCCCCCGCCCTTGTTTAGTGGAGATAGAGATTTTTCTCCCATTTATGTATATGTATACCCATAAGGTTCCCATTCTCTTTCGACAGTAATCGTTGACAGTTGCATATATTTAAAAATCCGTGCCTTTTAATTAGATAAATTAGATAAATAGTCTATAGAGATGATACTTCAAGATGTGTGGAACTGTTAATACATGTGAATGTTTACAGTAGGTTTAAAACTGAATAAACTATTTTGAATATATATTAGCCTCTCCACAGCATTTATACTAGAAACAAATAGGATTTGTTTCAGTAACTGTGTAGATCATCATACTTCGTGGTTTTTCAAGTACAGTTCCTCAATATCTTGTGCTCTGTTAGATATTCAAGGGGCTATAAAGTGTATATTGATGTTCTGGTTGTGTACCACTTTTTTTTGTGAAAGTAGGCTCTGGGGAGTTAGGCTTGACGTGTCTGCTCTGTTCACATAAATAGTACTGGTATATAAACCAGAAAGTAAATAATACCATACTAGTTTAAGTATTGATTCCGTTCAGATTTGCAGAGACCCAAAATATTTAAACTTAATGGTTGTGGAAAAAACCCTAATCTTCATAACATTTGAAAAAGCAAGGAGGAAAGCTGCATTTTCTGGTCTTCTGTGATAATGCAGGTTTCTCTTGTGATAACACTTTTAACTCCAAAGCTAATGGGTTGCTAATGGTCATTTATCCACAAATGCAATTTTAGTAACCTGTAAACTTTTAATATTGCTTGCATAGATTTTAAATAAGTCTGTGCTCTGTAATGCTTCAATAGTTGTCTGAAATTACAAGGCATAAAGACTAAAATAGCATTTCTTAATTTTCAAGAACTTGCAATTATAAACATCACTTTAACAGACCCTTACCATTTAAGTGTTCTTTCACTATAATGAATAAGTGCTCAAACTTAATTGTAATGTTTATTTGTTGTCTGCTTGCAGTGTTTCGTGTTGAACTCTCCTGCACTGGCAAACTCGACTCTGAGGTCACAATATTAATGCAGCTCAACTTGACAATAAATTCATCAAAAAACATCACAATTCTGAATTTCAAACGAAGGAAAATGTGCTACAAAAGTAAGATGTATTTCAAATCTTAAAAAGCTTTTAATGTTAAAATACAGTACAAAAAATGAGTGGGAAGCTATATGATCCAGGACACGAGTAGTAAACAGTTCCTGAGAGTGAATGTTGGAGAGAATAGGAAGAAACCCAATTAAATTTTGCCTTTAAGAGATTAAATGGGACTTCTGGTAAAAACAGAAGCTGATGGATGAGCAAATTCCCCAAGTGCATTGACTGACTCTTTTACATTTTCTCTCTTGTGCTTGGAAGGAAAAAACTAGTTTCCTCAAAACAGCAGCAGTCTGAATATTAAAATTGTTCTGAGAATTACCAACAAAATCTTTGCTTATAAATTGTCATAAACTTAAAATTTTCTATTTAGTGAACGTAAACAGATGTTAGTATTTCAAACTTGGAACATAAAGTGATCTTGGTAGATAATCTTGGATTTCTCAAGTCTGCATTGACTCTTCTATTTTGACTTGGGAATCTACACGCACAGTTTATTCCTGGACTGAAAAAAAAAACAACCAGTCAACATCAAAAAAACACCCACCTCCAAAATACCTCACCATCCCAGCAGCACGTGTCCTGAGTGTACCTTCAGGGATGGTGACTCCACCACCTCCTTCACTAAAACCTCCTTTCAGGTAGTTATAGAGAACTATAAGATCTCCCCTGAACCTCTTCTTCTCCAAACTAAACAATACCAATTCCCTTAGCCTCTGCTCATAGGACTTGTTCTTTAGACCATCATCAGCTTTGTCATCTTTCCTTGAACTCATTCCAGCAACTCTTGTGGTGAGGGGCCCAGAACTGAACACAGTACTCGAGCTGTGGCCTCACCAGTGCCAAGCACAGGGGCATGATCACTTCTGCTGGCTACACTATTCTGATATGGGCCAGGATGCCCTTGGCCTTCTTGGGCACCTGGGCACACTGCTGGCTCATGTTCAGCTGGCCATCCACCAACAACCCCAGCCATTTTCTGCCCAGCAGCTTTCCAGACACTCCTCCCCAGGCCTGTAGCATTTCCCGGGGTGGTTGTGACTGAAATGCAGGACCTGGAACTTGGCCTTGGCCCATTGATCCAGCCTGTTCAGATCCCTCTGCAGCGCCTTCCTACCCTCGAGCAGATTGACACTCCCACTCAATTCAATGTCATCTGCCAGCTTGCTGACTCAATCCCCTCACCTAGATCATTGATAAAGATACTGAACAAAACCAGCCCCACAGCTGAGCC
>JANHFX010008230.1:0-18096 GCA_027560015.1 Chloroceryle amazona
CCCATTGCCCCTCGTCCCATCCCAGGGCACCACTGACAAGAGCCTGGCCCCTTCTCCTTGCCCCCCACCCTGCAGATATCTGTAAACATTCATCAGATCCCCAAATGACCATGAGATTCTATGATGCTTTGTTGGTGTGGGACAACTGCTATTGCCTAATTATGAGCACCAGCTAATTCAGGATGCTGTCAGGTTTCCAGGGTTCCATGCACCTGAAGAAGCTTTTTTGTCCCCAAAAGCTACTGGCAGCCGCACGTGCTCAGCCCACTCCCACACATTGCAGCCCCGAGCCTCAGTCCCTGGCTGCATTAGTTTAAAACCCCCGCAGAGGATGAACACAACCATCTGCCCCAATTCCCTGCGGCACATTTTATCAGAGCGGGGTTTTCTTCACAAGGATATTATCCCTCAATATTTCCTGTTGTTTTTCACCCAGCTTGTTTATGGCAAATAGACCCTTGAGATATAATCCTATTGTCCAGGAAAGCTTTAATGATCTCGGAGTCATTGTGTTTGCATCAGTTTAATTTCAGCTGCGGTAAGCTGGCACGCTGGTGAGAAGAGATGTTTATGGGATCTCCGGCTATTTTGCTGGGATGTGCAGTGCTCTGCTAACTCAGACTTGCCGGGCCTCGCAGGGCCATTAATTAAAGGCACTCTGTAATGGTTTCACCGCTCATCTTGCAGGCACAAGAGAGGTGAGCCATGGGAAATATAACCCTGCCCTACATTTGGGCTTCTTTCTTTGGAGATGCCACTATTTCCAGGCTGGGATCTGGAGCATCTCCCTGTGAAATCCCTTCTTGCACTGGGTTTTATGGCAGTGTTTTTACCTCTGAGTGCTGGTGGCTTTGCCTGGCAGATAAGCCTGCCTCGCTGGGAGAGCAGCATCGTTGCCCATAGCCCAGCTGCTCCAGAGGTTGGAGCAGCTGGATAACCCAGTTGTCTTAAGGAATGGCAGGTGCTTTGATTGGGGCTGGACATGAGAATGGGGAGGCTGGAAGGGGCTGTATGCAGCTGGATGGTTGCTGGCCCATCATTAAGCAGGGAGCATGTACTGTGGCACAGAAGAGGGTAAACAAAACACATCTTGCCCAATTCCAATGAGCCATACATGCCAGTCCTTGGCTGCTTCCAGGCTTCTCAGAAGCCTTGTCCACTCAGGGACTCTCTGGAAAATTAATCTGAATTAAGCAAAAGCCTGAATTTCCCATGGATTTGCTAAACTGCATTAATCCCCAATGTGAATTATGGTAGATGGATTTAAGACTACATTAATTTTAAGAATGCTCCTGTGTGTGTTTGAGGAACGTGTTAACCACGTTAATCATTGTGGACATCTCCCTGCAGACAAACCTGAGTGGGGAGCTGGGAGTGGGGGGGATGCAGGAGCCCGCGGCTCATTACAAAATGTCAGAGTCCTCTGGGCAAAAGGGAAGTGGTTTTCTCACCCTGACAAGCTGTAAGAGAAGGAAACATGGGACCTCTGGCAGTGGGCCATCCCCAGACCTATCATCAGGCCCAGGTCTGGACTCACAAGGTCCCCCCCAGGAGTGGAGCACCCTCGGTCCTTTCCCCGTGCTGCAGACAGGGGTGTAGCTCTGTCACAGCCTCAGGACGAGCAATGCAGAGGATTTGCCATGAGAACTACCTCCCCTAGTCCTAATCCGTGTCACTTTAAGGACAGCAGGGAACCAAATCTGACAGCTGTTTTGGTTTACCCCAGTGCAGAAATTTCCATGTGAAATATTCAGGGCTTTTAAGCCCTGTTTATGCCCCAAAGTTGAAGCAGCATTAAGTCCCCGAGTGCAGAAAACAGCCTTACTGCCATCAATGCACTTATGCGGGGAAGAGGAATGAGCTGTGTTACTGGGAACGACTTTATAACTTCGAACCAAATCCACACTTGCCTTTGTGCTGAGCTGACTAATAAGCAGTTAATATGCAGTCCCATCAGCACCAGGAATAACAAAGCCCTGTTTCCTTAAGATCTGCATTTCATGCTTGATTGCCAGTTCCAATCAAATCTTTTCCTGCTGTTTGAATGTTTTTTTCCAAATTCTTTACCCCTGATGTGGAGTCTTTGATGTCTGATAAGGTAGAAGTCCATGCTATGGCCTGACGTGCAGAGAAGAGATGCAGATTGGGAGCACTTAAAGATTTTTCTCTCCTCTACCTGACCAATGTTTTCACAGTGTGTTTAAAAACTTAATTGTATGTGAGACTGCTTCCCTCCTCCACCCAATCTTCTTGAACCTGCCAATGGGTTCAAAAATTATTAAGGTCAGAATAAACACGCAGAAACGCGCACGCATTCATTACATGATCATATGAGATTAATTTTCTCAGGCAAGTAGGCTAAAAATATCCCACATGCTCAGAAGAGGCAATTATACCAGTGTAAAAACTCTGCAGGGTCGTGCTGGCTTCCTCCACTTGCTCTGCAGTTTGAAATGGTGTCCTGATAAATCCAGAGTGTCTCTGCCCGCCCCACCACCCCACACCACTCCCACAGCCAACAAGCATCTTCCACCCAGAAAAGGGGAAAATACTGAATTATTAACTTCCATTTGCATAGAGCTCAATCCTACCTCTCTGTGCCAAGAATGGGCAAGGATGCACCAAGCCCCGGAGGTGGCCCGGGGAGATGTCCTCTTAGATCATCTCCTCACCCCCCTGGAACAAAACACTTCTGTCAGGCTGGTTTTTGAAAGCAAAGTTGTCTAATGATGATAGACAGTTCCAGATCATCGCCTGCAAATCCATGTCCCAGGGAGCTGGCATTTCTCACCAGGACACCAAGAGGCTTTCCAAGTGATTGGCACGAAGCAAACGCAACACTGACTCACGGGCAGATGGAGCTCAGTCAGTCCTTTCATCCCCGAGCCCTCCCCGCTGCATTCACACCTCAACGGGGTAAGAGGCCTCCATCCAAATGAAGACAACCAAAGCACTACAAAGGCAAACAAAGCACTTCTTTTCAGGAAGGGCAAAACTATGCAAGTTAGACCTAGACTCATGGGACTACCTGACTGGAGGAAAGCCCACAAGCATGGTGGAAGTGTCCCCATTCCCAAAAAGCCATGGAGAAGCAAGCAATTATAATTATTTTTAACCAAACTAAGCTGCTTCACTGACAATTTTTGAGTGTCCAGGCTTTCCTGTCCCTTCTGCCACATAGTCAAGAGTGAGAACAGGAGCTAACAGAAGAGTGACACCTTCATTTCACACACCTCATTTCCAGGCAGAAGACTTCTCTTTGCCCAGTAACCTTGATGAAGCGTTTGAAGGACATTCAATGAATGGAGTTACTTCTTTCACCAGAGGGCTTTGTGCTGCAGCTGAAAGGTCTCTTGGGAGACAGTGCTTCTTACCAAGCACAACTGACTCTTTTCTAGGTCCTAAAGTGGTAAGTTCTCCATCAGGGGTCAAAGCAAACTTACAGTTTGGAGCTGCTGCAACACAGACAACTAGCCTGGCTGTTTAGTGCCATTTCCTCTTGGGCAGTCCCAGGAAGAGTAATTAACCCTTGCTGATAACCCACTTTCCCTTCCCATATGTCTCTTTAACCGCATCAATTGCTGGCTGGATGCACAAGGAACTTTTCCAGTTGCCTGAAAGAAGCCAGTTAGGGAGTCTTGTCTTTTAGCAGGGCATATTCAGAGTTCAAACAAAGCAAATGATAAAAAAAAATAAAAATTAAAACTCTGCAGCAGAGCTACGGACAAGATTAAAAAATTGGGCAGGTTGATTATAACCTGTCATAGTTACAAGCTAATGAAATTCCACCGATAGGGCACGAAGGGCCCCAAACCTCCCTGAGACAAGTTTTGAGGCCTTTCATCTGAACTTTAAACTTTGATCATCTGCTGATGAGTTTCTGCTGCGCTCCCATCAGCTGAAGACAGGCTCATTTCCATCCGCCAGCACGGCACCCAGCCAGGAGAATTGAGCTGTTGACAAGTGAACTGGTAGGCAAAGGTCGGTGCGACAGCCGCGGTGGGTCAGTGCCGGGCACACTATTTCTGATGCCGTGCATCCCTGTTAGCGATGCTGTTCAGAGTGCAGGCTTAGCCACCCTTTGCATTTTACTGAGCTGTGCATTCACTGCCTCTGGGGGAACCTGTCCCCATGGCTCTGAAAACGCCGCATGTTCGAAAAGGTTCAGAAAAGCCTCACAGCCACTATTTAAGGAAGATAAAGCTCAATCTCTGATCTTTTTCTAGGGAAATTCCATAAATTGTGTGATTTCTGAATCTTTTCTTCTAAGAATGAAGGCTAGAAGGGGTCCTCTGGCTTTGTCTGTTAATTGGCAAGGGATTTTTGCCAGCCAGCTGTTCAGACAGCTGGATCAGTTCATGTGATCATATGGTTTAATACGATGGAGGATCCTTGTGTGTGTGTGTAGTGAGGGTAGGATGTGAATTTTTGAAAAAAATGAAAGTTGGGTCCATCTCAAGGAACCCCAAGACCATCAACCCTGTACCCTTCAGATCCTCTTTAGTCAAGGAGATCTTTTCATTCTGAAGTGAATGTAATCCACTGCATCCTATTGCCACCAGAGCTCACAGTAGTGACCTCAACAAGCAGGGAAGCACTCAGAGGCCACAAGACTTTCTCCTCTGACAATCCCTACTGACACTACAGCATCAATCCTTCAGTTTATGATCATATACAAACCCCCTGTGGATACAGGCCAGTTCCCTTAGTGCCTTTCCCAGCATCCCTTACTTTCTCCTTTAAATGTTTGGGAGTAATAATTTATGTGCAGAATGCAAGAACTAATTAGCATGTCTTCTGCTTTCTGAGAGGGAGCAAAAACCATAGCGAATGACATTCCAGCAAAAATGGGGTCAGCTCGGATTAAACTCTCTTCCCATTTATCTTTGGTCTTTAGCATTAAATTTACCATACATATTAGAAACAAATTTTAATTTTCCACAGCATTGGGCAATGTCTTTTCCTTAAAGCCTAGAAGAACATTCATTAGCATCCTCTCCCTCCAGTTCAGTATGACTGTCTCCTCATTTGCACATAAATGTGAAGTTTGCTGCCTGGGCAAGCTTGCCCGAATGACATCAAAGTTCCCGTATCAATACACAACACACACAAATACACAAACAAAACTCCCACCCACGCTCACGTACCTGACCTTTGCTATTCTTGTTTTAAAGTAGTCCCCAAAAGCACGTGCAGGTGGGAACACCAGAGCTTGAGGAGACACCTCTAGAAACAGAAGTGCATGCATCAGTTGAACTTCCTCTATCTAATAAAAGTAGATATCCCACCTTAAATTCAATAACCTGCTCAGCCCCAAACTGGATGAAGGACACTTAGACCTAAAATATACACAGAATGCTCCTAAGTCATTGTGAAGATGACAAAGCTTGTCCCAGGCTGCCCAGAGAGGTTGTGGAGTCTCCTTCTCTGGAGAGATTCCAAACCCCCCTCAATCTGTTCCTGTGTGACCTGCCCTGGGTGACCCTGCTCTGGCAGGGGGGTTGGACTTGATGATCTCCAGAGGTCCCTTCCAACCCCTACCCTTCTATGATCTTTTATGCTATTATGAGCACTTCTTTGCTGCACAAAATACGGGAATATCTCCATCACAAAAGAATTAAAAGAAATAAATAGTGCCCCCTAAACACTTGAAAAAGAAAGCCCCAGAAAATGAAGATTTCTGATAACAAGTAGGTTTTAATGTGACTAATCCTGTACAAATGAGTGGAAATAGCCACTCATGTGCTTAATTATCTTGTTCAACTGGAAACTGAGCTATTAGCAGTAACTCCAACCAGTACAGGATTCAATGTGTATCTCAATTGCATGCACAGATCCAAGAATTAAATTCCTGAGGCATATTGTTGGTGAACGTGCTGTTTAACTGGGCTCTCCTCCCTTTGTGGAACACTTAGCAGAACTGCTTTTCTATTAGGATAAGTGTTGCTTGCACAATTGCTTTAGCTATATGTTACTGGTTTAGAATTCCTAATTTTAGGAAGTAATGCTACAAAGATCTTCAAATAGGCAACTTAAGTTTTCTTACTTTTTCACTTAGGTAATGAAATAGTTGTTAGATTTTGGTAAGGCTTTTTCTTAAGCCTTCAATCATATTACACTGAAATGTAGATCTGTGGGGTTTTGGGTTTCTGTTTTATTGGGATTTGATTTGGTGTTTTGGTGTTTTATTGTTGTAGGGTAGGGTGTTTTTGGTGTTTGTTTGACTGTTTTAATTTGGCTTTTGTAAGACATCTTAACTTGTTATATTCTGTTTGCAGTTAGCCCATAAGTTTAATATTACGCTGAGGGCAAAGAGACTTTAAGGAGAATGTTGCTTTCCTGAAAGACAGTCTACAATCCAGACATATTATTTATTCATTCCTAAATATTCTAGATGTCTTAGGGATGTCCTTTGACGTGCATTATTTCTGGCAGCAATGCTGACTTAAGCATGCCCCACTCCTCCTTCCCTCACTGCTTGTTCCAAATTCTGTATAATCTTTGTGGTATACAGAGGGAAACTGCATCAGAGGCTTGGTTTGCCATGTAGCAAAAGTGGTCCTTGGAGGCGTAAGGACAGAAAGAGCAGGGAAGAACGTGGACATTACTTAAATATCTGTGTTTTGGTGGGTTTTTTTGCCATTTCTCTCCTTTATTTGTCTGAAAATACTTTCAAGTGGAGAGAAGCTAGCTTCTGAAGTGCTGCTGCTGGGTATTGGAACAGGAAATTAGGGAGCTAATCTGACAGGAGGGGTAGCAGGAAGGATATGAAAAACGATGCCTCAAAAGTATCATAGTTTAAGTATGTATGCTCTATGAGATCAGGTTCCCCCTAACCACGGTGTGCATTAGTCTGCTAATGAAAGCATGGCTGAAGGTGTGTTTTATCCCATTCTATAGGAGCTTTGATGAAGAGTAAAGAATGGTAGGTAAAGGGAAGAGAGAAAGGATTGATGTTTCGTTCTAGTTTTCCTTTGTCTTAAGGAGGCGTGTTGGAAGTCACTGGAATCAAGGCTTCATAAAAGATGGAAGATTGCAGTTCAGGTCTCAGGAAAGAATCTTAATTGTTCTACAACATTTTCACTTCAGTGTGTCTTATTCCATAGTCCCTGTTTCATCATTTATGGAATGATTTCATACATTTCTTTGTGTTATCACAGACATCTGCATCTTCCATGCTAACTGCTCCTTGGCAAGTCAGTAAAGAAGCTCTACTAATACTTTCTTCTCCATCTATTCATTGAACATTATTTGTTGTCCCAGTATCTAAAAAAGATAGGGAGCCAGAAAGCTAGTTGACATGTGCTTTAGTTTCACTAAAGACGATGATGGTTTCAGGCAGAAGATGCAGCAGGTTTAGAAATTAGCTGGATTAGTAGCTGCAGTTTGATTTGAAAGCATAAGGCCGTCACTTGTGAAGGTGAGCTGCACTCTGAGTTGGAGGAGATTTACTTCTTGTTCTTTGTGTAGCCCGAGTAGCCAGGAAAATATATTTGTCTCCAGCTGGACGAGTGATTGCAGCTTTTCTTTGAGGATTTGAACAAAACTGCAGGCATCCATCTTTGTCATCTTTAGACTTGATTACTGTAGCACACATTTTCTTTACGTACTTCATGCCTGACATTTTGCTCTAATCAGCATTTCCAAATGAAACTGCTTGTAATTGGGCTTGCTAGCCTAACAGACTCTATATTTTGCATTATTTACAAGTTTAGTCTTGGAATTGCTTAGTATTTGATTATCTGACATTTCATGTACCCAAGGACTGACTTTATGGGGCATATATTGATTTATATCTGGACACAGTAGCAGCCTGCTCAATTAAGACCATTCTGGTTGTCATGAGAGCCTGGATTTTACTGTTTCCAAGTCTTGATACATCTGTCTGAGCTGTCTATGGGGATTAGTAATCTTTTTAGACTCCTTCCTTACTGAACTCCCTTCCATTTTAACATATTTCTAGCTTGAACAGATTTTCCTTCTTGTTTTTTATTTTTTGCATCATGCAACTGGTAGGGGCTCTTGCAATTACTTAGGATTAGAATTATACTTTTTTGAAATCTGAAAATATTTGAAGTTCTGCACTTCTATTAATAAGGCTTCAGTTTTACAGCAGTAAAAATAGAAGAGTATGTGGATTGTATCTGCAATTTTACAGCTGCTAAAAATGGTATTGATGCATACACTTGTAAATCACACACACCCCCAAGACCCTTAAACCAAGCACCACTCTTTCTTCAGGCTTTAAAACTTTGTAACGTCTATGAACTCTGTGACTACCATTAAAGAAGGAGAACAGCCAGTTTGCCTGTTGACACTTTGAATAGTACTTCCTTAGATACATAACATGAAATACCTTCACTGATATAGCACTTTAAAAGGAAATGCAACAGTATAAACAGTGTCTGAGAAAATAAATAAATAGCTTGCCAAATAGTCTCCTTTATTTATGGCCTGTCAGCTTACTTGTGCACCAGTTGGACATATAGACTTAGACAAGCGTATTTGAGAAGGTACTTTAGAAATATTTCTCAGCACTATCTCTATAGAAAACCCATTGACCTGAAAAAGTGTGCTGCTGAGTGCTGTATGTTCATCTGGATAGTAAATGTATTTTGTTATTCATTACCGGTGCTAGTGATCCTGAAGATGTTCGAATGCATACTTCACTTAGCTCAGGTTTTCCTCTGTACTTGCAGTCAAATGTTATTCAGCTTTCATCTTATTTCATCTAACAATAGCAAAGAATGGCTCTCAGCATTTGGTTACTAGAAGAATGATACAAAAAGTCTAGAAATAGCCCGATGCAATAGTTGTCTTCATTTGTGAGACGATGCTTTTGTTTTAATCTTCACTTTTAATGTATTAGTAATGGGAAGGTACCCGACCTTGGGACGCTTTACCTCTCTGGGAGGAAGCTTGCTAAATTTTTGTAATTATTTCTCTACATTTCCTTTAGATAGCACATTACTGAGTCTTGTTTTTGATAGCATGTGAACCGATTCCTTCAGTCTCTAGGGATAGTGTTTTGAGAGAAGTCCCCCATCCCAGCTTGTAACACAGGAGTTTATCCCATGCATCTCTTGGTAAAAATCCCCATGACACGGGGGAAACAAAACAACTCTTGAAAGAAATCATCAGAGTTATCACTGGGGAAAGAAAAACAAATCCAAAACATAACGATAAATAAGGAAGACAGCAACAACTCCAGCTTCTGTCCTAAATACTGCTTTATTGCAGTGGTGAACAGGAAATCCCTGGTAGGGAACTGCTTGGTCAATAACTAAGTGCTTGGGTTTGAATGTATTCGTGGGACGAGTACTTGGGATTTTTGCTGCAAATATATGAGTAGCCTATTACCCCCGACTCCTATTGCAACTTTCTGTGACATAAAAACTAGAATTCCTTTCAATTTAAGAGTTAGAATGTCAGCTTTTCCTGCTGAAATATTCACAATTGATTTGCCCAGGAAAATGCAAACAACCCCAAAATTCTTTTGAAAATGTATTGTAGAATAGAAATGGAAATATTTACCCTTGTTTCTATTCACGTGGGGGAAGAAAAGATTAATAAGAACATTCAGATCATATTTGGCACGGAGTAACAGCTACATTCTTATTAGAGTTTTGGTTTATAAAGTTAAATTACGTGGCGATGCGTCTCGCACAAAATGAGATGAGAAGAGACCTTTTGTTTTACTATAAATTTTAATGAAATTCCAAAATACATCGACAGGCTCTTCAGTGCATCAATAGGGCCGCACTAAAATGCTTGCTGTTTTCCTTGGGGTATCTTCCATTACTTGAAAATGTACAGCAAACTAGTCATAACAATATTTTCTCAGGAGAATAGTGGTGAATTAAGGCTTGGTTTTCACATTGACATTACCAGCTCAGCTTCTTTTTGCTGCTGGAAAAATTCAATACAGTTTATGGTGTTATTTCCAACTGTATTAGTTGTGCTTGTTTGTTGGTATGGTGCATTACAAGTAGTGCATTATAAATACCATTAAATCCTTAATATTAATAAAAAAAATAATGTAAATAATGTGCCTACAATATTTAGAAGTCAGCTGGGGCTGATTTGCATAGACAGGGGCTGTGTGCTGATTGATGGCACCCATTACCATAAGGCTGTATTTGTTTTAAACAACAAACGGGTGATTGTGTGCAGACTGCCAGGTGTAGAAGGTAATTCTCAGGTAGATGAATTATAGTTCTTGATCTTATTGATTGGATCTGCTGTTGTGCTATCGATTGCCATTTGTAAATATTTCTTATCAGGATTATGGAAAAACCTGAAAAGAGGGAAACCTGTCAGAAACCGCATTCCTCTAAATATTAGGAGAAAAATCCTTGCTGGGGACATGCCATTTCAAGGCAGGGGTTTAGATGATCAGGTTCTTAGAGCAGTAATTGTTTGAAGGAGCTGTAAGAGTTATCCAGCTGTTGAGGCATTGAAGTGCATGGGAACGGGTGGAATGGGTTATCTTCCTGAGTTAACACTAGACTTTGGAGTATCTTGAAGGATAAAGCATAGAGTTTGAGAGAGAGCATGTACTTCCAGAACCATAAACTTCTAGGATTTCACTTTCTAAAACTCTTAATTGGCTATTACTGTATAATTCATTGGCTAGATTAGATTATGGATTGATGGTTTCTTATTCTAGCCAGTAAATGTTAGATACATTTTAAATTTTTTATTAAAGCTTTTAATTCAGTTTTTACTTCTGCGAAGGGTGAATGTACAGTGGTATGTAAATGTTGTTTTGCTTTGTTTTTTAATGAATCTAATGCTTAATGTTTAGAATATGAATTTACACAATTCCTCCAAGGAAAGAAAACAAAAATCCCAAACAAACACCCCATAAAAATCACAATGTATACAGGATAGAAAAAACAGAGAACAACATCAGTCATGGAAACTGCAAGATGCAAAGATTGTTTTTTATCTCTAAAAGCAGAACGAAGTGATTGAAGTATTTTTCAAGTTAATTCTAACATTGAGTATCAAAGTAGAAAACCAAAGCAATAATGAGCTCAGCCTAACAAATGGGATGCTTGGAAAGGCCAGCAAACCTCCCTCTGCAAAACTAGCTACCGTTCACAAAGCAAGCTGAAGAATATAGCCAGGTTCTTATGTAGCACTGCATTTATTTTTGAGGCTGATGCTGCTGACATTCTCCTTTGAGATTTTGGTATTACTTTCACTTCACAAGGACTTCTTCTAGGGAAATAAAGCTCCCTTTGTTAAGAAACTGAATAAATATTGTGTACAAATTTACTGCCAAAGACAAAGATGCTCTTTCCCCAAATATTCATCTCTAATAGTCACATTAGTAGAGAATTCTCAAAAAATTCTTCACTGATGCTACATCTCGGAGTGACTTCTAGTAGTGAAGAGGGACTTTGTCAAAATATGAGGATGAATTCTCAAAGAATTGATGGATCGACATCAAATTTCAAGGTAGCACCATAACACTGGTATCTGGGGCTTTATTCTCGGGATGATGTCTAGGTAAGGTAAGTCTGAGAACTAAAATTTAGCATTTGGTTGAACCTGGTACTTGATAGAGACACTGATTTTTATTGCTTCCCCCTCCACCAACCCTTCACTAACAGGTATGCAGCAATCTTTCTAGCTCTCTATACAGGTACTAGCAACTTGGTCCTGTGCTCATAAACTCTTTGAAAGCCAGCTATCCTTTTTCTCTCAGGGGACTTAATTACCATAGTTAAGTTTAACTAAGCACAATTTTCTAAAATTGTAATTAGTTTGGAAAGTGTCACTTCTTGTCAGCCCTGACACTTGAGGGACTGAATAGTTGCTCACCTGTTGGCTTTTTCTATCAAGTATATAATTTTGTGTAATTTGAAGTGCACCAGAGAAATGAATATGGAAAGATAAACTTTTTATGACAAATTTTTTTTCCCCAATAGTTGTGTGATGTCTGTTGTCAGCCTCAAAGGGCACTAGTGACTTAACTGATTTTTGATTAGATACTACACTTCATCCAATAATGTAATTGGATTATCTGCTCTGAGTATCAGCTTCATTGCTATCTTGACTCTCTGCAGTATTCAAGATTTAAACCTAGCACAGTATGTCCTTTTAATCTGGCTACTTCAGCATCAAGTGCCCAAACAGGTAATTTGAGGCATATTAGAGAACTCCATTAGTAGCAAAATAGGGCATAAGGTGATATTGCAGTAAAATTAATCCTATCCAGCCGTTTCACAAAACATTCTGCTAAAGAATTAGAAAATAACATAGGCATTCTGGTGTGCAGCTGAAGTTTTTCTTCTGAGAAATAAACTTGAATAAGATTTTAAGATGCCCTTCTTGAAATACCACCTGCTTTTTTGGATCAGTCGCAGCTACAGAGAACTGTGACAAGACAAACTGATACTGCCATTAAGGTCTAAGCCCAGGACTTAATGCAGTTTAGCTTTAAATTCTGGTGTGTGGGCGTATGCATGCACAAATGGCTTCTTTGTGCTGTGCTTCCTTGTTTAGAAAATGGAAAGATACATCTTCCAATCTCTAAGGAGTTTGGGCTGATTAAATCCATAAATTCCAGAGGCATGCAGGTTTCATGGCAGATGTGGCCATTGTGGTCCTTCCAGAAGCTCCTAAGATACAAGAAGGCACCACCCTGCACTAAAACACTCTTGACACAATGGTCAAGTTAAGGACCACTGGGTACTAGTTAGGTTCTTTTTAGAAATACTTCCTTTTTTCTCTACTTTAAAAAAATCTTTTCTACAGAAGATCTGACATTTGAGAAGTATACCAGCTTGCAATCAAATAGCTATAGTTAAAAGCAATGAAACTTTCCTGGCATCAGTTGTGTTATTTTTCCTCCCTACTTCCACGAAACAGTCCCTGTTCAACATTAAAACCACTCTCCTTGCTAGGAATTTAAGCTTTGAGACCAATATTCAGTTAGTGAATAGTTGCACCCATTTCTGAATTCGGTAATTACACTGTGGTGGGTTGTTTCTCTCTCACCAGAAGTGAAAGAGAAGAAATCAAATCAGATTCGGGGAGGGAAAGAGCAGCTCTGTTGCAACATTCCAGCCCTTTGTGGTACTCCAAAGGCAGGGGGGGAGTTGCTAGATTTGGAGAGACATTTTTAGGAACAGAGGTGAGCAATGAAGCTCTGTGAGCTATCAGATGGGAAATAGATGTGCAAGAAGTAAAGTTCTTGCCGGGTGCATTCCCTCTGCCAGTTGTGGAATCTGGGAGGGTAGCTGGAGGATGCAGCAGGGAAGGGATCACTTCTGTGAGTTGAGTTGACAGGAGGCTTCGCCAAACATGAACACCTAGTGCCATCCTTGCGGAGCTGCTTCTGAAAGCATGTGTGTAGATTCATTTCATGTGCTTACTGCCTTCTCTGATCACACCTCTGAAGATTTGTTACAGGAAAATGCTTCAATCCAGAAACTGTGTTAATTTTATTGTTACTTGGAAATACCTGTTCTATGCCTGGCATTTATTCTCTTCTTTAAACGTTCATTTAAAACTATGAAAAAGCACATTGTCTACTTAATCTTTACAAGCTTATTCCCTAATTTTGATTTCTATTTTCCACCGCAGCACGAACACCAGACTAAAATCCCAACTTTAGTTTTATTGTTTATTGTATTAAAAAATGTAAATATGCAGCAGTCTTTATCAAAATATGTTTTACAAACTTTTGACAAAATAAAGACCACTCATGGGAAGAGCCAAAAAATTCTATCTTATCAAATATATTTCTTCCCCCGTTGTCAAACTTTATGCAGCAGTATATTAAAGTCAGTCTCAAAATGCAGGCTATCCCATAATTTCATTGTGCATTAAGGTTCGGATGTATGTGTATTTATTGTCGAAGAAATGTAATTGTGTTAATGTAGTGCCTGACTCCTAATGAATAATTTGCAAAAGAAGTGGACTGACACTTTCTCAGCGTGTTGCGTTTGCATCTTAATGAACATTTTCTGCTTGGTCATGATCAAAATAGGAATACATTTACATAATGTTAATCAAGCACTTGTTCTTAGCATTTGGAAAAGGGCAGGACTTTAAATTTAATTGTTAGTGTGTGCATGTCTAGCACAAATTTAACAACTAGCTTAAACTCCAAGTTGCTGTCACAATCAAAACCGGTATTAACTATCCTTTCTACAAGCTCTTTAATAAATGCTCTTTTAAAATGCTTTATAGCTTGATATTTTATAACTCATTCCTATTGCTTGCTCTGTAGACATAAATTTTATCTGAACTTTCCCTAATCTCCCCCAACCTTTTTAATTTAGATGATCACTTTCCATTTTTAGCTTTTCACGGAGTGATAATTTTTTTCTGCTAGCTTGGTACCACTTTGTCTTTGGAACCAGGGAATAACAAGTACTTATAAACATCTCTAAAGATTTTTGTCTTGGAAGCTAAGGGAAGCAGTCAGTCTTTTTTTTTTTTTTTTTCTCTTGTGGGTTTTGGTTTTTTTTTTTCCTCCTTCCTTTCTCCAATGTTCAAAGTGAAAATCTGTTCATCTTAAATTGAAGAGAAACTGAGAAATAGAGGGAGTGAGAAACAGTTAATTTTAGATGAGGTATTGCCTGTTCTTATTTGTTTACTTCTTCTCTTCCTGGTAATAGTATTTTGTATTTAAAATGATGAAAGTAATCATAAGAAAACAATTTGTGACACTTTAGTTAAAAAAAGAAAATAGCAGTCACAGGCAACCTGTTTTGACTATGGGGTTCTTTTGCCTCCTTTTGTTTTATGTTTGTTTTCTTTGTGCTGGGGTGTTTTGGTTTTGTTTTCTTCTTCCTCTTCCAAGAGTGTCATGTATTTAATTGTTTTATTAACTGACAACCCAAAAATTAGCATGCACCTTTCTAGAATCCAGGGAAAAAGAAGCTTCTGTCAGGGGAGATTTGGAGGTAAGAGAAACGTGTGTTGGGCCACATTGTGAGGATGGAATCTTACGGCCAAAAGATGTGGCAGTGCACAGGGAAGTGAAATAGAAAGGTGAAAAATGAGGAGGATGAGAATATGGGAAAAAAGAAACAAGATAAAAAAAAAGGGGGCACTTTTCTCCTTTGCTCTCTTCAGTACTGTTGTTTGTTTAAAAAAGAGCAAAGCATACTCTGTATCTCCCTCCCCTCCATCTTTCAGAGACAGCTCAAATGTACTTTTCTCATTTTTCAGCAGCAAACAGAGCAAGACTACTGGGACTTTTATACTTGCAGGCATATTTTAAGAATTGGATTATGAGGGAACTGATAAGCAGTGCAAATGCTTATCATGTTGGATTCCTGAGTGGTGTTTAGCAAGCTATTTGAAGCACTGGCTTGTGTTGTTAGCGCTTCTGCAACAGCATCTTTCATCTGTTAGCGCTAATTGTGCCAGTAACGGTTCTGTTGGGTCTGCTTTCAAACTTCACTGCAGTTCCAATATGACTAGAATCAGATATCAGTTAATGTAGTGGTCCAACTGTCTCCCAGGGTTGAATTGTCATGTATACCGTATGCAGACTGTATGAATCAATTCTCTCCCTGATCTGTTCACAGGTAGAAACCACTGCTTCCTAACAGCTTCTCCCAAGATAAATCATTCATTATCAGTGTTAAAACATAGAGCTTCAGGCTGCACCTTCTACTCTGCAGTAAGCTTGCACAACTTGTTTTCCTTTGGAAAAATATCATGTCTGTGTGTAGAGAGATAGGACAACAGCATGAAAAAGGAGGAACTATTACTGGTAATAGCAGAACAATGACAAATTACTTTGTTAATAACATTCATCTATATATGGTGATGTTATGCTTGTGAATCATCTGATTAGAGCCCGTGGACTGACTAAGAAAATGTTTTCTCTTGTTTGCCTTCATGGAAAATAGGTAGTGATCTGGCTTTTCCCATTCCAAACTTCATTTTTTCAGTCAGAATGGCTATGACATTTCCTTAGCACCAGGCAGTTTTGACAAAATCTCTCTCTCTCGGAACTTCCTCTTCACCCCTAGTGTTACTTCCCAGCTGAAACAAAAATCCTAAGAGGATCAAACTGAGAATCATTCTTTGGTCCTGGTAGATGAAGTTTGCTGTATTTTCATGCAGCTCTTGAAAAATGCACTTTTCCTCAGTTTCCCTCAGCTCTCTGCTGTGTCTTCAGTGAAAGTTCCATCATTTGTTTCTGGTTTAAGCCACCAATGGAGATAGGTTTGTGGCAAGAGGCTAAGATGGGAGGTAGGGCTGAGGAAGAGCAGAAACACGGCCCATTCCCCATTCCTGGTGTGGAATGGTACTTCCCAACCTCTACTGTATCTGAGCTCTTCTGTAGCAATAACTGAGAGTCCAAAAGAGCTGAAAAAAAGTGCTGCACTGATATCTGGAAATTTAGGAAAGCCAAACAAAAGCATGTGACATCTGCCATCACCTTTACTACAAATACTCTGGTAGAAGCTGACACTCTGGAGGGAGAGCACAAGTGTAATGACCAGCCTTGTAAAGACAATTACTGGCTTTGATTTGACAGAGAGCTTGACTGGTTTATGAAAGGAACATGGTAGCTGAAGTCTTGTAATGAAATTATGATGGTGTGTAATACAAAGATTTGGTTTCGAGGAGGAACTGCAATGTGTTGATAGCCCAGGTTCTTTCTGAAAGGAAATGAATTAGCAATTCACTGTAGTGAACCTTTGAAGGGTCTGATTAATCTTTAAATTCATTCGTTGCTGGGAGGAGCATTGTAAGCTCACGTGTAATACCTGCTTCCAAAACAGATATTGACAAGGGACTTTCAATATTTTCACTCTGAAATTAGAAGTATAGTGTCTTTAACTCATTCCTTCAAATATACATGAGCACTATTTAATTTTTTTACTGGCAAAATTTTTACCACTCGGAGGAAATGCTGATTTTGGTGTCATTAGATATTCCACTGGGTCTCTGCTGAAGTGCAGGATGGAGAAATTGATCCTTTAGCAGAAGTGTCATTTGCATAAGTATGCTATATCTGTGCTGCATAATTATAGACCACCAGTATGAGCAGCAGAATATTACATGTCTGGAACTTGAAAAATTCTTTTAATTTGACATTTTTGTGTTTTTTTGTCGGTCAAGGGTTAGTTTCATTTTATGGAATAGCTGAATAGGGAAACATTGAAGTAGCAGTTTCAAGTATCTAGTCTATATATTAGTCATCATCAGTCTGTATTAGCATCCTTGTTATATCAATGTTTTTTGGTCAAAAAAAAAACCCCAAACGAGTTCCATTTCTCGCAGTGTAGAGGTTATCCATATTTTGATATATAAGAGAGCTTAAGAGGAAACATTTCCAAGTGGTTTTTTGGTTTAGTGTTCACAGCTCCTTCAGAGTGAAGTTGAAATCCTTCCAGGAAGCTTCCACGTATTACCAAAGATAAAGGAAACATTTGAAAATTAAAGTTGAGGTAGCAAATGTTGGCTATGGGATAGAATTTGTGAACTGCAAAGTAGAACAAAACTCTTCTTTAACTGCAAAAAAGCATATTTGTTCATTTTCTGTACGTGTGTTTGTCCTGGGGCATTTATCTTGCAACTGTCATTGTCTCAATCTGGGAACTGTTACTGCATCAATAGATTAAACTTGGATTTTCTTAAATAAGAATAATGTTTCTGTCTGTAAGTGTTCAGCTTCTTTATTCCTGTTGCTTTCATTTTAATAGTAAATGGTAACTAGGCAACAGCAACTTGGATGCGTGCTTCTTAACATTTGAAGACAGTTAAGACAGAAGAGTAGGACCTTCAGTGTGCTCAATAACAAGTAGGAGACTTTAGGGAATAGTGAGGAGACTGCCCAGTGGAAGCTGAAGAGCTAGAGGTATGGTGCTTAAAATGAAGCCAGTAAAGGAGGGTAAGGTGTGTTTGAGAAGAAACTGATAGTTGGGAGCAGAACACCAACAGGGCCATCGAAGCTGAGAACTCACAATTGTGGACTTTGTAATTCAAGTACTTGGCATAAATGTGTCCTGCTAAGTAAATGTTGGTGTCAGGGAATTATTTTAGGTTGTGGGGTTGTTTTGTTTTGTTTGGTGGTGGTGGTTTTGGTGTGTGTTTTTTTTTTTTTTGAGG
>JANHFX010008230.1:18196-28613 GCA_027560015.1 Chloroceryle amazona
TTTGGGATTGAGGTTAGTGTGTTTGGGGGTGGTGGTTTTTTGTTTGTGTTGGTCGGGGTTTTTTTGTGGTGGGGGGTTGGTGCGGGGGGGGGGGGACGGGGTTTTTTGTTTGGTTTTGGTTTTCATTTTCTTTTTTCCCTACTGGTTGGTTTTTGTTGTTTGTTTTTTGGGGTTTTTTTCAGAGGCACTATAATTGAGTACTAGATCCTTTTCCCCCAAAGGAAATAAATGCTGTGTCTTCCCACTGGCAGAGCTTTTGAGAAGGAGTTGGATGACACAGTCCTCCCCTTTAGTTTATGGGTCTGGGTCTGCAATCAAAAAACTTGTTTACTTTGGTCTGCCAGCACAAATACCAAGTGTACCGAAAGATCCTCTGGTTCCTCACTCTGGTATCTTGCTGATTACTAGCCTACTTTCTCTGAACAGATCAGTATACTTGGTTCTTTTTTTCAGTTTCTAATAAATGGGCAAAGAAATGTCTTTATTTTTATTGAAATAGGTACATTCTGCAGAGCAGAAGTTTGTGCTTGGAGGGAGTTTAAAGGGAGCTAAAGTGATGTCCCCAGTGTTTTCAGCCTGTTTCATCAGCCTTTTGTATGTCATGTTATATTACCTCTGAGTTGGAAGATTCTAAAACAAAATCCATTAAGACAAGCCCTAATGTTATCTCAACTGCCATACATATAAAAAGATAGATGAGGACTATCATTCTTCTGTGTAGAGAAAGCCAAATGTCCATTCCCCCTCAAATTCCCCAGGCTTTATAAACAAGCATTTCTGTTCATTCTTTGATAAAGCAACCATGGCAATAAGGTTGAGGCAGTTGATTGCATAAGCATCATGGTTGGAAGAAGGGATCCTCAGGCCTCTCACTGCTTCTTGTCCTCAGTCTGTTCTCATTCAAATCTATTAAAAGCTATCTCATAAAAAAAAACAACTTTAAAAGCTTCTTAAACTGCTGGGTTTTTTTGTATGGAACTAGCACTATTTCTTTACCTCCAATGCACCTGGTTAGACCTCAAAGGTGTCTGGTGTTCTTTCGTTGTATTATACAGGGGTATATTTTTCTGCTCTCTGAGATGATTTCCCACCTTTTTTAGGGGTTTTCTGGCTTGCTTTTTCTTTTAACTTCACTAGCTAGAATTTTGGTTGTTTTAATGGTGGTTTTCAAGAAAGCCTAAGACGCCTCCCCTCTGGTTTGGGTTAAGAGGAGAGTTATTATTCAGCTGCATAACGTAAAATAAAATCAGAACACTGTTAATTATAAATGACCAACCTTATTAACTGTGTCCAGACATGCACTGCAGAATTCTGATGCCCTTCCCAAGGGTAAGTGGGAGCGAGCTGTGAGCTGCCAGGTTTACTTGCTGTACAGAGTCTGTTCCCAGCTCTCACCAAAATAACCTAGACTTTTGGAACTTTAATGCAATGTGTGTGTCTATATGTGCAAGTAAGAAATTCTGGATGCAGAGTTTGCTCTTTGGTGAAGTGTGGAATAATACAGTGTGTTCTAACTGATAACCAACTTCCATGTTATTTCTTCTTTCCAATTCCTTGCCTGCCTCACGATGTTTAATGTACTTTGACCTCCTGAATTCACCACATTGAATGGGGAATTAAGAATGTTGTCTGGATGTGCTTGAAGCCCTAACTGTTGTTAGCTCGGAGTAATTAACAGTAAGGCCGTACATTACTGACATCCTTTTGGAAGGCTTCAGTGATCTTGAAGGTTGGTTTGTCTTTTTAAGACCACTGAAAGAGAAGGAAATCTGTATATTCCTTTGCTTGTGTTGCGTTTGTGCAGAAAGAGAAGTGAAATGAAAGAACCTGAATGTATGGAATAATAGCATTAAAAGCTTTCATTACTAACTCTAGGAAGAAAATAGCAAATTCAGTCTATGTACAGACTAAAAGTTTATGCTACCGTTAACCTACGTGCTAAAGGAAACGTTTATGTCACACTTAATGTGTTCTAAAGTCTTGATGAAATAATATTTTGGAGATCTGTTAGTTTTCAGGTAGCTTTATTAATATTACATGACATCCAACTGACTGATTTGTATCGAACAATAAAGGGAACACTGTCTATTTAATAAGGTATGCTAAATATTTCAAGCAGTGCCTCACCCTTCACATCTATCTTACCTCCCTTACCCCCACATTCCACTTGAATGGCATTTTCAGCAACTGCTACTCAGACACTGGATTTTTCCTATAACCTTTCTATAATGATCTCTGTATTGGGCTTTAATAGTATTAATATTTACTGTTTTTTAAAGTCCTGGCAGTGAAGCAAAAGGTTCTGATTAAATGTAGGTCAAGACAAGGCTTTATTTCAAAATAGTTGTGTTGATTGCAAGAGCTGGCAATACTTTGCCACTAAACTAAGGGAGCAGTTTATTTTCATACTAAGTTGATGTTCTGCACCTTGATCTTTGCAACTTGAGTAGCTTTCTGTCTGAATGAAATAAACAATGTGTTTGCTATTCTAGCCAAGCCAGTTCATTACAGCTTATAATGGGAAAGCTTAATATGTTTCTGGGCCATGATCCTATAATCAGCTCTTCTGACAAATCTCTGAAGCTCTTATAGAGCTTCACTGACTTCCACTGATATTTGGCCAAAAGTAGAAGTCAAACCTGAGCAGTCTTAATTTTTAGCTGTAACTGAAATGCATTTTCCTGTGTGTTCTTTGAGTCTTTTATTGTTTATAATCCTATATTGCGTGCTTACAGGTGAAACCAAACTATTTATGCCTACCTTCTATGCAAGGGGCTTGAAAAACTATGGGTTAAAAATAGGTTGCTGTGTCATAGGCATTACATGGATTCCTCTGAATTTTTTCAGTGGTTTGATGTTGGCTAATGGAAAATGTTGAGCATATTTCCCCCTTTCTTTTTATATATGTTTCTGACAGGAAATCTGTAGCTAAATATCATTTTATGATTTCCATCTGTTCATGTATAATGGTGTTTTATAATGCAGTCCAGATTGCTGCCCAACAGAAATGTCCTATAGCAGGAGATAGGCTTTCAAGTGATTGTTGTACATACTAATTATTTTTTAATGAGTGCTTCATTTAATTTGGAAGAAAAGTAACTCATTTAACACAACTTTCTTGATACAAAAATCTCCACTACTTCACTAAGACGATGCCTCATTCTTTTAGCCTTTCTATAAAGAAAGGTTGGAATAGTTAGACTACCGTGGTAAAATAAGAAAATAAAACGCACCCTTTGCTTCAGAGAGAAAGAAAAAACAGGCAGCAGAAACCAAAAACTGTTGCTGAAATGTTCCCCTTAGTAGCTAAGTTCTGTGATCTCTGCGACGTGTTTCCCAGCTAGTGAGGATTAGATTAAAGAATATTTACAGTAGCAGATATCATTTTAATTTTGACAACTCAAGTGATTTTCCTCACATATTAAAGGTAATTGATGAAACTGTTACAACACCAGCTCTTGAAAGCTGTATGTCACCATATGTTTTAAAATGCAAGTTCCCATCCTTTACGGCTGGATAATAGGAACCAGGTGTATCTGTAGGGGGGGAAACAAGAAGGCAAATAAAAAACTTACCTATGTTATTCATGGGCTTCACCACATGTCAGTGGTGATTTTTGTACGAATGACTGTAAGTTATTGAAGGGGAGTTTGACTAGATGACCTTTAAAAACCTCTTCCAATCCACACTATTCTATAATCAACAATAAATGATTGTCGATTTTCTTTTAATCTTTGCAATCAAGTTGCCTTTAAATATCTTTACTGCCTGCGAGTTTCCATCTTTCACATTTAATGATAATCTGAATAATAAAATTAACAAGAAAATCATTTTAATATTTATCAGTTTAGGATTAATTTGGGGACAGCTGCCTTGTGTGTTAAATGAGCCAGGATGCTGTCGGTGACTTCCACACTGAGCTGAAAGCTCTGAGATGGAGAGCTGTGCTCCCTCTAGTGTGGATTAGCTTTAGAATAGCCTAAATAACTATTATAAAAACCTCTCACTTCCTAAAAAAGAAGTGTGTTTTGTAGCCGTGTTGGTTTTCCTTCCACAAGAAAGTTTGTTCAGGCATTTTAACAGCACGAACGTGAATTTTTGTGGGGTTTGCAACACAGTTGTTATCACGTAGAAAATATTCTCTATAGATAAGCTTATTTCCTATGGTTTCTGTGGCTGTGTGCCTTGCACAGGGTGATCCTTGCAGAAGAGGAGGTGGCAATCCATCTGAAGTTCAGAAGTTGGAACTATTCATGTCCGTAGTCACGAGGGAATACGGATCTATCAGTTTGTAAAATAAAAACCATTGGATTCAACTGCTTTGATGAACATCCTGAATGAGTTCCTATCCGGGCTGAAAGCAGGGATTGTTCACAACTGCTTGTACCCACAACAGCTGTGCAGAGCCAGCGAGTCTGACTCCCACAGCTCTGTTGGGCTAGACAGCACCATTAAACTCCTGTCAATTAGCCCATTGCCAGTCACATCACAGCGGCTTGCGACAGCTTTCCTCTGTCAGGAGAGACGTCTGTTGTGTTCTGATGCAGAGTCATGTTTCCTCCTCGGAGAGAAGCAGTGTGAAACTCCTTTGCTTCAAAGATGTTGAGAGCTATGATTTAAAAACAAAACCAAAACCCTACAACACTTAAAAGAACTTTTTTCTCCCTCTGAGCAGTTGGAAGGCACAAAAGCAGAACAGAACTGTGGCAGCTCAGCTTTTTACTGTTCAACACGAACCTGGTGTTTGGAAATGTGACGTATTTTGAAATAAACTTTATTCTGCACACTTGTAAATAGAGTTTTTAGAAGTTAATATATTACAGAAATTGTACCTCAGCTGAAGAACGGGTTAAAAATGGTTTATGGGGCATACAAAAATTATTGAAGTTCCAGATATTTTAAAAGTGGCACATATAAAGTTGAATGAAATTTCTGCTACCTATTGAACTTAAAATTTTGTAACATTAACTACAGAGGGGGGCCTTTTCTAGAGCCTCTGGAAGAAATGGCTCCTGTTTTAAGCAAATCATCATTGGGATAATTTGTCTGCATTTGGGAACATAGAGGGGAGGCCACTTGGACAAAATAACCTCTTAAATTTGACATAATTTTGCTGAAAAAAACCCAGATATACATATGTAGTGAAGTACAGCTCTGTATCTTGCTCGAGAGTGCTCTTATCTTCACAGTTGGCCATAGGCTAGCAGCGTACAGAGATGTGAAGTTCCGATCTATAACGATTTCGATACAGAATTTTCTTTTGATGAGAAGTGACCCATTTTCTCATTGATGTGGTGATTTTTGAAACACAGTGAGAATTTTTACCCTGAGTTAATTTTAATCCTGCAAATTGATACCGGCCCATGATATCCTGTCCTGCCAGAGAAGGAGATGGCATTGTATGAACTAGGTGTCAAAAGAGGTGTGGAAATATTTTGAGGAGGCTGTTCAGAAACTAAAAGTTACTTTTATCTGGGAATGTAAAAGTAAGAAGACTTCAAGATTATTTTAGTATGAGCAATGGAGGGTTGTGTTTACCATTTACAGGCGGCCAAACTATTTCCTCCCTTTGAATAAATTGTGTACTGCCAAAAAGAAAAAAGAAGTTCTTGAATCCAAAGGCCAAGTGTCTTTGCATTGAGAAGTATGCAGTAGAAATGCAGCTTTTGTGTATGTCTTTAAAAAGCGTTTGGAGATGGCAGGGTTTGGGAGAGGTACCTTAACTCTAGCCTTCCAAGGAGGCAGTAGAAACAGGATCCTTGCTGTATTGTAACAAGGCATTGGAAGTCAAAATGATTCATGTGGAACCGTGAGCAGAGAGAGGCATACGGTGACCAGCAGGGTGCTAGGAGTGTAGGACGAGAGGTGACTGAAAGGTTCAGAGAAGAATATGTGACAACAAAAAGAGAAAGATTTAAGGAGACGTGTGATAATGCAATTGGAGGAGACTGGTATGCAGCTGCTGTTCTGTAATGGGCATACTGTACTGCTAATTTAGTTGTTACCAAACAATATCAGTTTGTCATTTATTTCTAAGTACCAATTTACGGAACTCCTTATGGGGGAGCTTCACCTCTGTTTCCCTGCGCAGCTGCTTGGTTGCCTTTTCAGAGGGGATGATGATGTTGCTTCCTTTAAGAAAAGTCCAGTGAAGAGAAAAGGGATGAAGAGATGAGGATAACCTTCAGACTTGTCAGGGATTGTTGATGGGATGGATCTAGAGCGGTGGCTGAGGAGATGAAGGATGGGAATATGCACTCTTATCTACTTGTCCTGGAGCTTCCCTTGAACCACGTGGTCCTATAAAGGACTACTGCCTCTTGTCTCTTCCTCCCTTTCATCTGCCCAAACTCGTGTCTGAGTTTTCTGCCATGATATGATGTCTTTAGAGCTCTCTTGGTACATGGGGAGTTACCTCTCTAATGACTGCAGCTAAATTTGCTGAGGATCATGAGTCAATTTTATATTTTTTAATTTACTTTTATTATTTTATTCCTTATATAACAATGTTGCTGGAGCATGTGTCACAGCAACAAAGTCCTTTTCGTGTTTACTTCTGCTATACTCTGTTTGAAGAATAGTTTCAGTGTGTGACATGTTTCTGGAAGGTAATATGTCATCTCCCTGGAAACAGAATTCACCAGGGGTATTTTTTGCTTTCATGTATCCCAGATAAATAAGCTATTTCTTACAAAATAATGTATCAATTCGTATAGCCTCCCACAGAAGTTTGTAACAGTCCCACCCCCTCCAAGTAACGGTTTGAATTAAAATATCGTTCTGACTTAATGCTCTGAAGTAGTAACTTCTACTTCATATAGCAAAAGGAAGACTTGTGTGTTTTTCCATACATGCTTTATTTGAACTACCAACAGATAGGAAAAATATATCTATATCCTTACATGGTTACAGCTTGTCAGCATAAAAACGAACTTTTCAACCTTACTATTCATAGACACAATAGTAGTAATTGAGACTAATGGAATTTGAGGATGGTGACTTAATGGAACATCAAGGCAAACTTAAAGTATATATATGGAAAACATCTGTGGTCACTGGAGACTTAAACCAAATGCCACTCAGGAAATTTGGGGTTCGTGTGTGGAGATGTGAAGACCAGGGAGTAAAAAAAGAGCTTGTTTTAGATGACTTCAGTAGCTTTAATACTGGCATGGAAAGGAAGTGTAAGGGCTCTACAGCTGCTCTGGGTAAAGCAGAGCTGAGACCACTACCTGCATCTCTGTCAAGAGCCCATAGTTCTTAATGTCACACACTTCCTTTCTTTGGCAGCACAGGACATGATCTTTCAAGAAGTCTTTGCTTCAAAACATAGTTTTAGCATTGCTACTCATACCTGTGCTGACCATGTAACATATTCTTTAAAATCAAGTTAAAATATCTTAATTGCCTCGGGACTGACAGTTCAAAACACTTTTTGTGAACGACAGCAAAAGGATTATTCCCTTACAGAGCTCCAGAGGTTTCGACCCCGTTAGAAATGGGTTAATGCTAGATTTTAGGCTATTGACTATAGTTGAAAGCAGATTAGTTTGCTTCTATAAAATAAAATCTGACAATTTAAAGTCTTAATGTCTGCGAAAGATAAACACTCATATTTGGTCAGATTATAGTGGGTTGGGTCGTTTTATTTTCAAGACTAGTCAGCTTTTCATATAGTGTGCAATTAGACATTAACTGCCAGGAAAACAATACGTAAAGCTGTTAACTTCTTCTTGTTCCAGGGTCCTTCATAAAATGAATATTTGAATGAATTTTAAATACTAAAAAGAGAATCTCGATTCCTTTTTTTGCTGGTATTACTGCGAGGCATCTGGAAGAATTGACTTTTATTTCAGTGGCATTACCTTATCCAGCATAACTTTCTGCAGTTCTGACTTCTAGAAAACTTGGTGATGATCTACCTTCTGGTATTGAATAATTATAGTGAATTTTAGTCAGGAAGCTTTGTTAGAGATTGGTGAATACAAATCTGTTGTATCCCTTACTGCTGTGGGACCAGATGTCTGAGCAAGGGGCTGGAGTTGTTTCCACCTTTTTGCAACAGCTCCGTAAGGTGCAGCGAGGGAATCGCTTTGTTCCGGTCCAGCTTTTATCAAATAGTCCTCCTTGTTCAGAAATGGTCTGATTTGTGGGAAGAACAAAATATATCTCGTGCGTGTAGGGAAAATAATTCTTTTTAATTAAAAAGCTTAATCCAATCTAAATCGGGATTAACACCCAGGGGCTTTCGGTGAGCAGCTGGCTTTCTTACCAGCAGGAAATGTTTTTTGTACCACACACCTCACCAGTCCTGGACTGTTTCTGGTTTTACCAAGGACAGGGAGCTCCATATCACTCTGAGACAAAATCAGATAAAGCTCGCTCTTGTATAATTTTGATTTTGCTAACCAATGTGTGCCGCAAAGAGTTTTTACAGTAGTGTTGGTATGCACATGTGTTTGAACAGAGTATGAGGCTGCTGTTCCTTACCACGGAGAGGATGGACTCGGAAGGTTTGCATTAGCTGGCTGGTTGTATCACAAGTGTTCTCTAATGCATGCTTTCAAGCTAAACCCGAGCATTTCATCTGTTTCTCTCATGAAAGCCCAACTGATCTTCCAGGGCATGGCCGGGGTGGGTACACGTTGAGAGGACTTTCAAGCTTTCCTTTGTAATTCCCTTTACTGACTCCTTGCATCCAGTGGACCACTGCTCTCCTTTTAATCCTTTGACAGCCAGAGGGGAAGGGCTACCTTTAAAGCAGGGGATTATTTTATTCCGAAAGGAATCAGGTTGATACTGCGTGTACTTGTTTTCGTAGTTCTGCCTGAGCATAGCTTGGATCCCCAGGTTCTCAGGAGGTGTAGGATATAGCAAGAAGAGTTTAAAGACTATTCAATTTAGTGTTTGTTGTAGGTCTAGCATTTAATTAAAAAATGGCATTGAGGTTCCAGAAATGTAATTTTTGAGTGGTTTTTCTGTTAGAACTTATCTTTTTTTCATGCTTGTTGTCTTCATCTCTACCTCAGCTGAGATAGGCTGCAGGCTTAAGATTGGAGTAAAAGGTAAAGCAGTAATTTTTTAATATATGTTGGTATTTAAGCTACATGAGCTAGCAGATCTCTCGATGAGCACTTTGTGGCTTTTGGGGAAAAATAAGATGTGCTTTTGGTTTGTATATAAAGCAACCAGGGTATAGATTTAAATTGAAGTTCCTACAGTTGAGCCGAGAGCAAGACAAATGGTTTTCACAATGAAAACAAAACATCAAGAGCTTATCCACTCAGTATTTTAAAACTGTAATTAAAATTAATTCTATTATGACAACAACAGTGGAGCTCATTCAGCATGCAGGCTCATTTCTGTTTTTTTTTTCAAAGGACTTTACCCAAACTCCTGTGACTACATAAAGGTTGGAAATCATATTTATCATTGTAAATGCTTCGTCCGTGCACAGCCAATGTCGATTAAGCCAAGCATACCGTATCTGTTGGTACTACACAGTTATCCTAAGCTTATTCTTGCTACTCTGACTTCTGAGGTTCCTAGCAGTAGAAGTGTACTATCTTGGAAACAATAGTATGTCTTGTATATCTGGAAAAAGCTTGTTCCAAAGAGTCGCCAGGCTTCCTTGCTGAAGGGCATCAGATAATCTCTGTTGGTCTTGCTTTCTTTCATTATTTGAACTGAATTTTGATTCAAAGAGTGTGATGTGCACGTTTGTATAGTGGAATGCTTGTGACAACTGGATCCATGTATAAACCAGTTCCATTAACTTTCTGGCTAACACTGGAGACCTATATTATGATATAAAGGCACTCTAAATAAGACCAAGCCCTCCTGTTACATACTCAGATGCATACTCAGATTTATTTAGAGAACAAATTCCCCATTTGCAAGTATTTTTCATTGCTGTTACCATACTCACAGTGCTCCATAAGAGTTTACTGACAGTTTTGGGGTTCAGAAAAGCCACTAACCTTTTCCTTGCATCATTACATCCTTCTCTTTACAGTTATCTGTTATTCAAATTTCCTTGTCCTAAAGAAACCTGAAATTGCAAGTGACTGGGAGGAAGGAGGTGAATGATGTCTACTGTGTTTGCTCATATGCCAATTCATTAACTGGAATTAAACACTTGTGGCAAGTGAAACGGTTCAGTGTGAAGTTGGAGGGTTTATGGAGCTGTTTGACATATGCTTGCTTTTAAATCTTTCTACTACACCATAGCGTCTAAAACGCTTCTGTAAATTGTTAACTGTAATTAGTAGCATTTGCAATATTTAGGAGTCACAGCAGTGATGCTGTAGCTCCAGCTGAAGATGTAGCTTTAGTATGCACCAGAGGGACCTGGACAAGCTGGAGAGGTGGGCCCAGGTGAACCTCATGAGGTTCAACAAGAGCAAGTGCAGGGTCC
>JANHFX010008232.1:0-13729 GCA_027560015.1 Chloroceryle amazona
CCGTCCTGCACAGCCACGACCGCCCCAGCAGAGCGGACGGTCGGTCGGTCGGTTCAGCTGCCCCATCGGGATGGGGTCGGGGAGGCATCTGGTGTCCCAGAGGAACTGGGTGTGCCAGCTGCCCCAGTTAGGCCTGCGCCCGGCCCGAGGGGCAGATTGGGCGTCGAGGCGCGAAGGCTCGGGGTGGCTGAGGGGAGCCCCTCTTAGCTCTTCAGAAACCATCCGGCTCCAGGGCGGTCGCGCACTAAACGTGTCAAAATTCTTGGCCGCAACTGAAAAACCGTGGAAGTGACCTACAAATCGTGATCCTCTTTTAACAAAATTACTGGTTTTTAAGTTGGCCTTTGGATTTTGTAGCCCTGTCCAACTGTTTGCTTATCAACAGTGGGTTTGTGTGATTAAACAAATATTTAATATTTAAATAGTAAATATATGTGTATGTTTCAATAAATCTCAGCATTGATTATGTTTAAATAAACCATGTGAAAGGCTGTCCCTTTGTTGTTGTTTGTTTGTTTTTGCCTGGTGGGTGTGAGAAACACATTACATTTAAATTAACCACAACATTTATATAGCTTGGCTGTGTTCTTCCCCTTTCAGATGTGGATCAGGAATTTCATACCACAGCCTTAAATAAAACAGCTGCATTGTGTGGGGAAGCCAGGGGGCTGTGCCCGCTCACCCTGGGCCAGCCGATGGGATTCCCGGTGCAGACACCCATCACACGGTCTTTTCTCATCGCTGGGGCCGAGAGGTCGGAACACCGCGCTTCTCACGATGACAGCACCGTAGCAGGTCTGCTCCCACCACCACCGTGTTGAACTGGTGTGAAGCTGGCACCAGTGCTTCCAGCCTCCCTCTCCCCCTGGTAGCAGCAAAACCCCAGAAATCTGATTTTGGAGATCTTTTTAATGCACTGTAAGAGCTCAGCTACTGGCAGTCGATACATCCAAGGATTTAATGCTCCTTAATGCTCATTTATGTGCTGTAAGAAAAGCAATTTCTGAATGTGCCAAGAGGCAGAGAGGTGATTTATGTGTCTGTCTGCACCGTAATGCTGTAACAAACCCATCTCAAAGCTTGTGAGGCATTTCCCAGAAAATAACAAAGCAGGACTATTGGACCAGTTGCATGTTATGCCAGATCCTGCTTGGTTGTTGTTGCTATTACGTATCTTTCCTAGTTATTAGTTGAATTATCTTCAGATTATTTTTATCATACCCCAGGGTTCAGATACACCACAAAAGCGTGGGGAAAAGAAAAATAAAAAATAAGGAGGAGGAGGGGAACAATTTTACTGAATATTACAGTAGATGAATAATAAGTTTTCCTAGCACTGTACTCAGATGCTGCACTCATTTAAGAATGTAGGTAATAAAGAGGAGGAACTGAAAGTCATCATATTCATAACCAAAATTAGAAATAAATTGTTGTAACTGGCTATTATTATGGAAATGCAGAGTTTGTTCAGGAAGCACAGGTAGGAGAAAAGGAACATAAGGTACAAAGCTGGTGAAAATATTTGGATAATGACACAAAGGAAAAATTGTTAAGGCAAAGGCACATTAGCAACCAAAAGCAGAAAACAAGTGCATGGTATTTTAATTTGAATAAAATCATCCAAAGCTTAGGAACTGGTGATGGCGAGACTTGCAACAAGAAGACACCTACTCAGAAGGGAATTTGGGAAGCTTTATGGGTGACAGTGGTCATCATTAGGTAAGTTAACAACTCTTCGAAAGGGAATGAAGGAAAATCAAACACAGCAGACTTGAAAAAACAAAATTTCAGTACACTCATCAATTTAAATGGCAACCCCTCCCATAGCAAATCTGAGGAAAAGTAGACTCTGGAAACTTTGCAGTTTCCTATACAGGAAGGCCACAAACAGACCATCACAATTGGAGAAGAAGCAAGAGGAGTCTTGCTAAATCTAAACCTCTTCAAGGAGTTGCACCTATTGAAAAATGCAGAACCTAGGTTAAATTATTAAAACTGACAGCAAAGTGATCGTTGTAATATGTAGGGAAAATGCAGAAAGGTTAACATTTAAAATGAGCTAAATGATTGAAGAGCCATGCCATGTAACAACAAAACGCTTAGGAGAAAGATTACCTTGGAGGAACTGACTTGCTCTGAGGTGGGTGAGGAAACAATTATCAAGTCATGTGAGGAAAACCAAAGTCTCATTTTTGGGGCTTAGTTCTCCTCCAAAGTGTCAGCTATAAGCAGATGGCTTACACAGTTAACATTAGCAACCACAACAAATGATTAAGCTAAGGAAAGAAAACACATTCTATTCAAGTGAGGTGCTTCCAAAGGTCCTGTGCTTGGTTTCAGGCAAGATACCTACAGAACTGACATCAAAGCTACAGGCAATTACTGTCAAGAACTCAGAAAATATAGCTGAGGTTCTATAAGACCAGGGAAAAAAAACAGTGCCTACCTTAAAAGAGAAAGAAATGGATGGTGCTTTGCTTTGTATCAGGCAAAATTACGGAATAAATTATTAAGCAAATTATTTTTAAGGCCTTGGATGATAAGATTAATAATAATCATCTGGAAAACAAATAATGGAATCTTGACTTCAGCAAGGCTTCTGCCGCCATAGCATCTAATACCCTCCTAAGAAGGACAAAGGAGAACTGGCTGCACAAAACTTGTGCAAAATGGTTAGCAAATGGCTCTTAGAAGCATCAAGTGATTCACAATCAAAGAAGTTCATAGAAGCAAGTGAGGTCTCCAGATGCTTACACCATGCGTCCTGAACACCATGAGTCCTGATGCAACAGGACAGAGAACATTTTTATCATATTTGTAGATGACATCCTGTTCAGGTGAGAGCTTTGGGGAAGCTATAATTTGAAAGATATAATTGGAATTGAACAAATGGTTCTGAGTTGGAACAATGACCTGAAGTAAATAGGATGTAATTCAATGAGGTGAGATACTATTGTATAGCTGGCAATAACTGATTGCAAAAATGTAATCTGGAGAAAAACTGGCTAACAAGTTACTTTACAGAAAGAAGTCTTGGTTCATAGCAGTTCACAAATAGAAAATGAGTCAACAGTGATTTGGTGATGAAAAAACAAAACAAACAAAAAAAAAGTGACTGCTTTACTGAAATGTAGAAAAAGGCTGTCAAACCCAGGAAGAGCAAAATTCATTCTTCCACTCCACTGATCTCCAAAAGGCTGTTGGTGGAAAACACGTCTCAGTTTGGGGCAGCTCCTTAAAATTAGAGATCTCTGTGGAGAACGGTGAGAATTACCAGAAGTCTGGGCAACTTGACCTTGAGTCATATTCAAGTATGACTGAAATAACCTGGATACCTGAGAAGTCAAAGATGTGAATGTACAGCCTAGAAAAATAGGAGGATGTGTGCAGAAAGCAGTCTGTATGTATAGGAGAGAAATAGACACACCAGCCCATCTGTTTTTTACTGCATAATGAACTCTCAAAACAAAACAACACTTTCTTTTTTAGCATACGAAAATCCTTATACCCTAAATATTCTGTGAAGTAAGTCCCGAAGATATAGAGCATCCGTACATTGGGAAACCAAACAACCACCACACAAACCCACCCCAAAACACAACACCCCCAACAAACACAAAACCACACCAACTTCTTTTAAAATCTACCAAGAAACAAATCAATACCAGGCCTCCCCAGCATTATCCACTACGAGGTGCTGAAGCATAATATTGCTGAACAGATGGTGATAGAGAAATCCAGTTGTACACTTAATTGGAGCTATAAAGTCCATGTGTATTAATTTCCACTAGCTGACCTCTACAGAGCTCACATATAAATATTTGTCTTGATAGAGGGAATACCATTTAACCTTCTCTGAGGATAATGGAAAGCGAAGGTCATCCAACCTGTGCTCTGAATGGCTGTCTCCTGCAACCAGTGCTGCTGCTGCCAGACTCATGTACATCAGAAACCAGCAAGGGTCTGTCTGGGGAGGCCTGGAAATAGGTTCAAGGAAGAATTCCTATTTAGGAGGTAATAAAGCCTTATCCCCATAAATAAGTAGTACATAGTTCAGAATAAAAGCACAAAATTCCACAGCAGGAACTCTAGGAAAATATTATTTACACATCCATGTTAGAATATACTACTGTACTACTTGTATGAATGGCATGGTGCCAGCAAGTTCTTGTATGTTTGTATCATTCTCATTAACTCAGAAATAAAAATGGACCTGCAGTGAGTGTTTCTAAGGGATCCCGCTGTGGTCTCTTTCTCCCACAGCTTAGGTACTAGCACTGTCCCAGAGGCCTTGCCTCAGGTCTTTACAGTGGCTTGCTATATTTATCTTACTGCTGAGAAAAGCTTTAAAACCCAGAAAAGTGAGTGACTTCTCAGAGCTTTACAAATTACAGCACTGGAGAGAACTACTTAGGAAGAAGCTCATGCAGCAACATTTCTCTAGGGAGGTTTGTTACCCCAAAAATCGTAAGGCTGGAGCCAAACTTCATATGCCAGAGGGTAAACAGAATCCAATTCCCTTCAATGTGTAATTAATCAACGCTTGAACTTTATGGAAAGCATTTCACTTTTTGAATACTGAGACCTTCTAGATACAAACTGTGGAGAAATTTTGATGTGTTAAAAGTGTTCAGAGCATTTCAAATATTCTAACCGAACAATGACACAGCCCTAAATAAACACACACTCCACATAATGAACAACAGAATACAGATAATCTATTTTATAATGTGGTTATTTCTGACAGAACAAATCAATAAGAATCCGACAATGGTTGTAGCCGAAGCAGTAATTTATTTTCAGCAGTATTAAGTGGGAGAAAACACATAGAAAATGTTGTTTCCAAAGTTTTTTAAGGGAAAATATGGTCTTTGTGTTAAGTTACATCAATAGACCGCATTTCCAAGTTTTTTCAGCTTCAGCTGCTTCAAAAGAGGGTATTACTTAATTTCACAGAGAATAAATTTAGATCTAGACTATCCACAGTCACTCAGAACTGAGATGGAATGGAATTTAGTCCCGGATTCCTAATGAACAACTAGAAATTATTTTGACATTTTAATGAGATAGTTTATAAATGCATAACCATACAAATAAATTTGAATTAAAACCAGGATCATCTCCACCAAGATTTTAAAACTTACCAGCATTCTTTTTATACAAAACAATTTATTACATGTTAGGGCTGTATTTTAATGAGATTTTATGTGGCAGATTACCAATTTAGGGCTTAATTTCTTTGTTACTTTTGTGCAATTCATTCAGCAATACAGTGACTCTTTAGAACGTTAATACCTTGTAGACTTACGATAATGTAATAACAGAAACATAAAGACCTATGGGGAATTACTGACAAAAGAAGACTTTTGTAGCTTTACGAAAACATTCATCCAGAGAAGCAACAGGAGGGATGAGATAGCTTGAATGAAAAAGAGCATTTTAACCATGTTGTGGATTAAGACACAGGAGTTGAGAACCATTTGAACACTACATCCAGAAGGACTCCTGTGGCATATAAATGCAGAACTCTATGTAATTTTAAATACAAGTGCAAAATCTTTTCTGATGAGATTCTAAATGGAAAAAAAAAAAAGACAGCAACCCTTCTGTAGCTAGAATTTTTAGAGCTGTGATCTGTAGTTTGCAAGACATAGCTGAAGACATCTGTATGACACCATGAATACTTAAAATCCTTCTGCTACCTGTCAACATGTCCTGCGCCCATGTGATAAGAAACGATGTTTCTGTCTCTCACTAGACTCAGAAGAACACTTTTCTAGCTGTTAGGTTCTCAAGGGGAGTGTTTCCTTTAATTTTTAACTGTTTTGGTTTTTTTTTTAATGTCTTTCAGCCAATTATAACTGTGTATGACTACCTACCGACCTACTTCCTGCCTCCAAGCATGCGAAGGCATTGTGCCTTTTTTGGGGTGGGGAGGAGAGGTACAGAATACGCACCAAGGAAGCCACCTCCTGAGGAACGTGGATTTGATGATCGTTTTAATGCAAAAGCTGATAAGGGTTATATTGATTTTCTCCTGCGCCACGTAAACTACCACTTCGCTGTGTAAATAGTACAAATTCACTTGACAAACACAGGCTTTACAAGGGCTTTTCTAATCTACGGTATCATGAAAAAGCAACAATAGAGTATAAATCTGGATCAAAACTACCAAACTATTAAACAGAGTGTGAGAAGTCAGATCATTTTTCCTTATATATTTTGTGTAACCATTGTACGCGTTACACGTAGCGCACAGGTTAACATCAGAGGTGCTCACTCACATGCTGCAGTCAATTATGTATTGGTCAATTAATGCAGACTATAATTGCTCTTTCCTTGAGTTGCTCAGGTGATTTTTTTCTCTCTCTAACAAAAAAAAAATAATTCTTTTATAGAGTCGACACTTTTTTTTTTTCCTGGTACTTACATAATTCCAATGCTTACATTTCATGCTGCTAAGTTAGATGATCTTATACCTTGTTTTAGCTGCAAGAAACAAAATTAGGCAAGTGCAAAAATGCATAACAGGAAAAGCTACCATCCCATCACTACTATTGCTACTATCATGCAAGAGGCGTGAGGGGAATAAAAGCCTTCCCTATTCTCAGAATATCTCAACAGCATGCGAGAGCTAATAATCTATTATTAGAACCCCCGACCTTCAAAGCAACCCCTTCACCTGCAAGTTCCGAAGAATACCGACATTTAAACATTGCATTCCCAGGATTCTCCTTCAGATTTGTGAGCTTGGGAAGTGCAAGACAAAGCTTGTTTCAGTCTCTGCCTCCTGACCCTGTGAGTTGTAGCTGTTACACCCGAGTTAATATGTTTGCTCTCAACCGGTTTTCGGTGTTTGACCCACCTATGTAGGGTAGAAATGGTTTTATCTTGTCTAATATGCAAATAAGTAAATATGCGTAAGTGCTTCCTGTCAAAGGATATCTAAGGAGAAGGTGGGTTTTGTATTTGAAAATAGAGGTCAGTCCCTTCCCTGCCCCCCCACGGCACTGTGTTAATGCAAACATTGATAAGAAAAGCTGCTGTCTGGGAGAGATGGTAATAAACTGCACCATAAACAACCTCCTGACATCAAATCGCTGAACTGAAGTTCAACTACAGTCAAGTTGTAAAGACTGAGGAATTTATGAGGAAGGTGAACAACTTACTTTTTGACTCCTGTTTTTATGTGTAGATAGAATGTTTTTATGTGTAGATAGAATTTGTCTGCTTAGCAAAGCCACCAGAGCACCAAAACCTATGAGGACAAATGACTGGAGGCACTGTGGCCTTATACATATGATAAACTGATACCACTCTCGATAAAACAAAATTACTTGAATGTCTTAAAAATATATATACAATGCAAGCTCCATCTGTGCTCACATTAAGTTCTGATCCTTTCACTGTTGTTTCTTTAGCAATTGTATCAGTAGCTTATGTAGAAAAACCCTGTGAAGTGTCATTAACTAGCTCAACCACAACTACTATCTCTTCCTGTCTGGTAATAAGAGCTAATTCTACTACTAGTTACTAATTTTTGTTCAACTTACTGATTCCCTTTAGTGAATTTCCTTTCTCTCCTTTGGTAAACGTCCTTCACCTGCTGGAATCAAAAAAGCATAGGCAGCATCACATGGCATGTTAAATTACTATAGCCTTCAACCAACAAATCACCAAGTTGTAAAAAAACTTGCTATTTGATTAACAATAAAAGATAACAACTTCCTTTTACACCACCTGTGGTCTTTTGAACCAAGTAATAAAACTTATTTTTGCTTATAGGTCTCCTCTCAAAAAACGCCAAGGAATGAAATGTTAAAACGTCCCTCTGCAATTGCCTGAATATTCTTTATAAAACTACTGGAATTGAGAGCTGAATAAGCAGCAGCTCCTTCAGACCCACACTACTATGTGCAAACTGGATCATAGGAGATTCCAAAGAACTTTAAGAAAAGAACTTTTTCACAGTGAGGGTGACAGGGTTGTGGAGTCTCTTACTCTGGAAGACATTTAAAACCCTCCTGGATGCGTTCCTGTGTGACCTGCTCTAGGTAGTCCCGCTCTGGCAGAGGGGTTTTACTAGATGATCTTTGGAGGTCCCTTCCAACCCTTAACATTCTGTGATTCTGTAACATAAAACCACCTAAACTTGCTTTATACAGTTATACATTAGGATTAACTAAGGCTTACTTGGTCCTTTACTTTTATTTTCCTGTGGGAATTGAAAGTCCCATTTGTTGGAAGATGCATTGGGGAAGTCTATCGCATGTTCTGAAACCGAAACAGTAGAAAAACCTGGACCTTTATGGCTGATATTAAGCAAAAGTAACTCACTGGAAACCATCAGCATGTTTTCTTTTACTGCAGAAATGTAAGTAAAATTGTAATGCAAGACAGTCCTACTTTTTACTTGTAGTAAGAGTTCTCTACCTGGGAAATTTGATTGGAAAAATTACTCAGATAGCAGCTTAGTCATAACATGATTACTGTAACTCACACAAGTGCGGAGGATGCATAAGGTCTAGAGGTTGCAACAGGAGACCAGACCATGGGGTTTATTCCTCATCTTGCCACTGCTCGCTGTATGAACCTGAAAAACTGCTTAACCTCTCAGTTTGGCTTCCCCTGCAAAATGACAGTAAGGCTGTGGTTTCATGTGCAGCTAAACAAGGGTACTGACTTGCCACAGAAAACCTGCACTGACTGAATCGCCCTATCTGTCTTTCATTTCCCCCAATTTTACAGTACATGAAGAAATCTGACAGAAAGGAACAAAAATTACATTGAAAAGTTTAGGAGGTTCTCAGTTTTATACAAGCACACAAGCTGGAATTCTTATAAAATGTAAACTTCTTGTTTATCAACTCATACTTTCTCAAGCTTAAAAAAATGTTGTTGTAAAATGTGATGCAAAACTATTCTGAAGGTAAAAAAGAGATTTCATCCTATGTACTACCAGAGGAAGGAAAGGAAATAAAGGGTCTTTATAATGCTTTCTGTGAAGACAGACTAGAAAAGGAAATATATCAAAGAATTCAAGTGCAAGATGAAGAGGTGGCAGCATATGGCACCCTCCTCACAGGGGGGAGATTCAGAAGCCAAACAGATGGTTATTTCAGCAGAGGGCACCAAAACAACAAATATGTGGTAGTGACTTCGACTTGCTCTGCCCAGTGGATCTCCGTACTTGTTCAGCTGTGAAATCTTGTACTTTAAAACGCTTCAAAATTTTGTTATGCTTAGCGAGAGGTGTTGCTGAATGACACTTGAAGCTCTAGAATTAAACCAGGCCATTATACATAAGCAGAAAGGCAGTAAGAAGCAGCATGAGAATCGGTGGCATGTACTACTAAGTCAAAGTACTACATCTCTAAACACCTGTGGGACAAGGAGGATGAGATGGGACAGTTTAGTGAAACTTCTAATAAGGAATCACTAAAGGGAAGTTTCTTACTTCCTTATAATTTCTTCTTTTTTTTTTTTAGCAACTGAAGCCACAAGGTATATTTAGATGGGTTTTTTGCATTCCTAGTAGCCTGAAAACACAAACATTAATAACTGCACTGATATTCTGCAAATCTGTTATGTACAGCATCCAAGAACTGCAAAATATTTTACACACTTTTAAAACAAATTTCATCATGTTTAGTGGGTTATATAGTATTAGTTGCTTGTGCAAAGTGAATGGTTAAGAGAAAAGCATTCATGGAGGAATACTAATTATACACTTACACCCTTCACATTCTTTTACATCATTCAGGCATCTGTTGTATAAAAGAAATCTGAACTCTCTATGTTATGGTTGAGATACTGAGCACATCCTTCCACAGTGGAAGGTTATATTTCACTATCATCTTATTATTATTTTAAAGTAAGCATATATAAGTAGGTCTAAAAATTGCATCTGAATGACATGGGCTTGGATGATATTCAACATACTCTTTAATTTATGCAATGATTATGTTGGGAAGATATGATTCAGTTTCCTGCCTTTATCAATGGAATTTTACAGAAGTGCAGAAATTTTAGGGTTTGTTAACCTCATGGTCAAGTGCATAGAAGTGCTAAAGATTTTCTTTTTGTTTTTATGATATCTGCAAGAATCTTGGCTGTGTGAAATAACGCAGACCTTTTTTTTAAAATGCTTGCAGCCTGTTGGAAAAATACTTAATTCTTGCATTTTGTCATATCATCACAGGTTTCAAAATGAGATTTTTTCCTTTATTATCAGCTTCACAGGTCACATAACTAAAATAGCAAATAGAAACATTGCCAATGCTTTAAAAAACAAACAAACAAAACCCCTTTCTTTCTTGGAAAACAGCTATTCTGTTACCACAGTACTATAGGACTTTTATATAGAAAGAGTAATAAAAAAATTGAATCCTCAGGTGATATAATTTGACAGTTACAGTGACATTTTATCTATTTTTCTCAGTTATATAGGTTAACATAGGGATTATTTTCTAATGTACAATTTGAATAACATTACTAGAACATCTACAAATGTAGAATCCTAGAACTGTGCCTGCAGTTGGAAGGAAAAAAATCCTTTCTGGAAGAAAAAAAAAAGAAAAATAAAAAGAAGGAAGGGAAAATGGAGACAATGTGTTGTAAAAGCAAACTAATTCCCATGAGTTTTTAAGGACTAAAAAAAACGATGAATAACCAGGTAAGTTACAGCAGATTTAATAAGCAGAAATGAGATATGAAGACAGTAATCATAAAAGCAAATACTGGTTTGTGTTTCATATGCTAAAGCAGCATGTCATGCAGAAGAAATGCTGGGTAACTGGGGAAAGCAAGCATTAAAAATAATATCTGAATTGAGTGGGATCTGTTCCCAGAGACAGAACAAGTTCATCTGAAAACTTCTGAACTTCTAAAATCCAGCATGAAGAACAGACATTAGAAAAGTTTTACTCTGATGAAGGTCTAAAACAGGGTTTGAGATTTAGAGTACTCATCTTTGCAATGTTACCTAATAAGAACTATAGGTTATCTCTGATCCCACCTCTTTAAAGAAGGCACTACTATGGTCAAACTATGTTGTAACACTGAAAATGATTCGTACCAAGTAAACACTAGTAGAAGTTACTGATGGTAACAGAATCAAATGCTGAGGGAAAACTTAAGCTACCTGTAAATTAAAACCTTTCAGCAATATAGGAATTGTATACAGGAACCAAGTTTAGGAATGGTAGAAGTCTCCAGATGGGAATTTAAACCCAGACTGAACAGAAGACCAGAAAGATGCACTGGACACAATCACCTGCTATAAACCAGGAGTAAGAGGATGTCCTCAGGCTCTGACCGCTTCTAGTTTCTGTGACTTTAAACAAAGTTTGCAGAGACCACACCCACTACCATTTTAGGTTCCAGTACCGCTTCTGCGGCAGACCAGGATACTCATGACTTCAGTAGGGTTCACATTTCTAGCCTAACATTTAGGGAAGTCTGCAATAGATGACAACAGCCGATTGAAAGTTTTCTGTGCTATGAACAGTTTTAATTAGAATAGGATAAAGACAACAATTACATTGATGTTGAATAACATGCAGAGATACGACTTAATAGTTCATTTCCAAGAGGAGGACTAATTAGATAGGAGTATAATGATTTAGATTTTTTTTTTTTTGTAACTCTACAGCAATTTGACAATTGGTTATATGAAAGATTGTACTTAAGGACAAAGACTTTCATAATTTATACAGTCATTAAGAACAAGTGGTATTAATAATTCATTGTTGCATATTAGTAAGTATTACAATGCCAGTATGATAACGTACTAACTCGTGATCATCCCTGACTTCTGAACCTGGTTAGCTATGCCATTCTTCATTAAATCATTCATTCGGATGTTTTCTTGTGTAATTATGGTATTCTGGATTCTAATGCTTACAAACTTGGATTTAGAGGTCTGTTTGTAGACTTCTAAAACTTTCTTAATCTCCTTGCAATAACATTTTAACAGTCATAATGCTTAAGATTCACACTTCCATGTTAAACTTGCCAATCTACAACTTCTTTTGTAACTGACAGTAAGTTAAATGAGGTCTCTGTAAAGATCTTATCCTTCTTTGTTCATAAGATCCCAAACGTCTGTGATTATGGCAAGAAAGCCCTGTTTTCAGAAATCCATTTAATAGCTGTTCTTAAGATTATTTAATAATCCTTGATAAGCATTAAGCTTAATTGTTCTGGTGGTAAAGATTAAATAATAGGTCCAAGTTCTTCAGTAAACTGACAGAAAGCATACAATTAACTACTATCACACATTTCTTGGGGTTAGTGTGAGACTCTCTGCAACCAATACATGAATAAGAAAATGGAGCTGAAGATTAAACTCTCCCTGTGTAGTCTTTCCCTCCCATCCAAGAAGTTCAGCTCTGGTACTTGTCTCTCTGCTGCTGGCTGCATGGAAAGACCCAGCTCCCTTTTGCAGGTTACTGTCTCAAGCCCCTGGCTCTGGGCCTGGTTACTTCTGCCCCGATGCTGCACTGTTTTAGCAGTGGGCCAAGGTCATATAGTCCTCTGTGGTTTGGATGTTGAACTGCTAACACAGTGTATGTTCTTTATGATGTTATAAAGTGCTTAGAAATACAGTGATTCCATATGCAGCATCCCACACGATGACCTCGCACCAGTACTGATTCTGTGGAGCCTCCAGCTGAGCATGTAATATTTGGGGAATAGGATGGGACCACCAAACACCATTTTTCTTGTTAATCTGGGAAATAAATTTGGACAACTCCTTAGTATTTTACACCACAGTTCATGTTCTCGTAACATGGGAATAAATTTGATGTTACCTTGAAATACTCTGATCTTAGCTAATTAGCTATCAAGGCATTTTCAAACTATCAGTACATACTAACTAAATGCAGCAAGTCACCATGAATACTTGTAAGATTTAATTTAATTTTAAAGTTTCTTCAGTTGCCCAACTATAGCTCAGATTTCTGTGCAATAAAGGGAAGCTTAGTGTGGCCTCAGCACATCTTACCTGTGGTATTGGATGAGAATTAACTGTGTTCTACAGCTATGGGGGATCTCCTCCAGCAAGCCCAGCTCTGTACCTTCCCACAGGCCTGGAGAACAAAACAGCGTTTTATTTTTTTTCCCCTCCATAGCCACTTAAGCGTGCCTCAGTGGGGAATGGGATTCCTGATTTTTCAGAAGAACAGAATGATTTTGTTTGGAAGAAACCTTGAAGATAATCAAGTCAAACTGCTAACACAGCACTGCCAGGTCAATGCTAAACCATGTCCCTCTGCACCCTATCTCTACAGCTTTGAAACCCCTCCAGGGACGGGGACTCCCCCACTGCCCTGGGCAGCCTGGGAGAGGGATCCACAAGGTGAAGAATTTTTTTTCTCGAGTCCAACCTAAACCTCCGCCAGCACAGCTTGAAACCACTTCCTTTTGTCCTATCGGTTAGACCTCGGGAGAAGAGGCTGAGGCTCACCTTGCTACACCCTCTTTCCAGGCTTCTCCTTGAGTAAGGAAATAAACCAAACCCCGAGCTCTACGGTTTGATGGTCTGAGACACTCACAGTTGAGGAAGAAGAGGGGAAGCACAGCGTAGCCCGAAGAGGAAGCTTCCCTCCCGCTAACGCTGAGGGAGAGAAAATGGCGGGCTAGGGGCTTGGGGAGGCTCTCGGCACGCATCAGGCGTAATAAGAGCCACAACTTCAGCCCCATCCCACAATTATCACTGGTGACA
>JANHFX010008234.1:0-52763 GCA_027560015.1 Chloroceryle amazona
GGCTGCAGGTGGTAAGCGGAGAGGGAAGCGAAATCCCTAGTCGGGTGCCGGAGCGGGTGTCTGGGGGTGCGCGGAGGGCCGCAGCCACCCGGCCTGCGCTCGGGCCTCGGCAGCCTCTCGGAGCTAGCCCAGCGGTTGTCTGGCCTGCCCCGGCTACCCCATCTCCAGTCCCCAGGGTTACGCTACCTTGTCGAGCTATGGAACGTCATGTTCTTAAATCAGAGTGTTAAAAAGCTTTCTGTTCTAGGCGATGTAAAATTTCTGGGTTTGAAAGAAGGGGGTGTGTCTCTGACATCTACTTTGAGATGCATGTGTGAGTGTAGGCTTATGGAAACGACTGCCTTGTAGTTACGGGCAGGCATCTGCTAAACTACTTTTTGCTCTTTTATGCTGATAAACATGAGCTCCAGTTCAAGTCTTTGTGTGCCTATATGCTGATTGTGAACCCTCTTTGCCACATCTCCTTTTCACTCACATCTTAAAATCTAGCATGACATGGCAGGTGTACACGGATAAAGGATTACAGCTATTTTAAGACTTTGTACAAATAGGGGCAGTTTCATAGGGTTATGTGGAATTTCTGCAGTGCTGAACTCGGGGAGGGTCCTGCTGAGGTCATATTCCAGGGAGTGAGACACCGCGAGAGAACAGTTTCTCTTAATTTCTGTAATATTACACTACCAAATAGTTGAACTTTCCTACCAATCATTTCGATTGCCTCCCACAGTGACTTCTATCCCAACACCTAATGGGATGACTTGAGCTAACTTTTGCAGATTCAGCAGGTTTCATGAAGAATACTTCTACAGCTTCTCTTGTTAAGTTCCCACACACAGCGAAGCCTCTGTGTCATTGTTCTCGAACTCTGCCTAGTTTATGGTAACATTTTGAATCCAGCGTAGCTGGCCTCTTTACTCTGTTCGGAAACTTGTATATTGAAATCCTATAATCATGCTCATTGTGTAATCCTTGCATTCTTGCTGTCTCTAGTCGGAGATGATGCACAATTAACTCTGACTTGTCTGAGTTAACGGGGAGTGAAGAACTAGGGTACCTCATGGAGTAGGAGCATTTAGATAATACGCACGCTATGCAGCGCGCTGGGGAGCACTGTGTAGAGGCAACCAAGGGATAACAGAGACTTGGCCATGGTCTGGAAGAGTCTATGGTCTGCAGTCTTTGCCACAGCTGCATCGGTGCGAGGTTGCTTTGCACCACGCTCCTTACTGGATGAGCCTCCTGAAGGGTTTGTTAGGTATGGTGTAACAGCAGACCCAAGCATGCATCATGCATTTTTGCAGCATGTGTCCCAACTAACAGGCACCGAAGAATACAAAGGAGAATTTCTAGGGGAACTTGGTAAGAGCTATTGAGTAGAGCAGGCACTCAGGGAAAAGCAGTAAGACCAGCACAACTGAAGTTAACCATGAGCATCAGCAGTCATGGTATGTCATGCCTAAGTGCTCTAGGAACATCATGGAGTTGGCTTTGGGTTGCAGAGCTTATTACCTTTGGATCTCCACCACAAGATTTCTGTCATTCACTTCAAGTCGTATGGCCACATTTGTCCACTGCTGCATCTTTTGTAATGAGCTGTGCCAGACCCAAGCTGGCTTTGCTGGAGACCAGCTCCTGTATCTCTGTATTGGATAAACCCCTGAGAAAACTGAGCTGGCTATGTGCATTTTGACAGTAAACGTGCATATGTGGTAAGCACACAGTGATACCACCATGCTTTGTAGTGTCTACTTGATTGACTTCTGCATTTTGTGATTACTTTCATAATATATCACCATCTTCCTCATGACGTGGCTTCCATATCACAATGATTAAGCTGTTCACAAATATACTTTACTGTAAGATAAATATGTAAGAAATGTGAATGATAACCATCAAGCGGAAGAGTTTCAGCATAATTTCTGGTTGCTGCTATGTGTTTTTAATGCTTTTAAAGGTATCTATAAACAAATATTAATTATGTAGGAGATGTAAAAGAACAGTGCCTTTGTCAAGTCAAGCTCTGAAAGATATTCAAATTAGTATTAAAATCAAAGTTCTCTCATCACCTTTTATATCAGTATTTTGCATGTATATTAATGTATGGTATGGTGGTAACTTCTCCCATGGTCACCAGCCTCCTATTGGAATTCCTTTGTTTTTTAGCCCCTTCAGTACACAGCATTTTTACAGTGTCCATTTTCACAGAATCACAGTATTTCCTAGATTGGAAAACAGCTTCAAGATCATCTAGTTCAGTCATTAACCTAACACTGACAAGTACTCGACTAAATCATCTCCCTCAGCACTATGTCTGTATGACTCTTAAATACCCCCCAAGAGTGGGGACTTCACTGCCCTGGGCAGGCCATTCCAGTGCTTAATGACCTGTTCAGTAAAGAATTTACTCCAAATATCCGATCTAAACTTCCCTTGGCACAATCTAAGGCCATTTCCTCTTGTTCTGTCCCTTGTTACTTGGTTAAACAGACCGACCCCCCACCTCTCTACAGTGTCCTTTAAGGTAGTTGCAGAGAGCAGTAAGGTCTCCCCTCTGCCTCCTTTTTCTGAGATAACCCCAATTCTCTCAGCTGCTTGTCATAACACTTGAGCTCTAGAACATTTTATAGACTGGGAAATTATGATGTTTTTTCGGTGTAGTTCTCAAGGAATGTCAACACATTCTTAAGAAATAACATGCAAAATATTTTATCATAAGGGGCTTTTACTGATCCCCATGTTGGATTGTGGGCAGGGTCCTGTCCTCCTGGTGCACAGGACATAATTCAGATCATTGGAAATATGCTAATGACTTAGCCTAAACTTGTCAATATTTTGAGAATCCCGGTGAAAAAAGCCATCAGCCCAAGGTAGATAGCCAATATAAATTTCAGTTTGATTTATTCAAACTTAGCAAACTTAAAAATCACCTAAGACTGTTCTTTTCATTTTAAGCCGTTTTAACAATCAGCTTCTGTGACAATCCTAAGTGACAATTCTGAATACTTTAGACTGATTGGGGGACCTGGCAGAAGTGCTGTGCTGGTGGCTGAGTAGTCCTCAGTATCCTTGGCAGTACATCAAGCTGGATGCTGACTGCAGAGCAGAAAGAAAAGCTATTTGAAGCCTTAGAGACAAGAGCTTCAGCATGGAGAATAATTGTGGTGTATGTCCAAGCACTCACTCTCAACATATATTATACTGTATGAAATGGTGGAGAGCAAAAGCTGAGCAAATGCCTTCTGGTCTTGCTGCTCAGATTTGTAAGTCCATCTTCAGGATAGGAATATTTCAATAATAAGCTCCTAAAAACTAATTAATTCTTAGGACACCATCATGAGATGCCTTAGTTGTTACTCTGCCCTTCTGGTACCTACATTCTGCTTATGTGTAAATAGCATGACGTGTAATTAAGTATCTCACACTGGATTCCACTTGTGGAAGGGCTGAAGGGTACACCCTGTACATACAGTTTGTTTGAAGAAGCATGCGTAACTGAGAACTTGATGTAAGGGAGTTGGTACCATTAAACAACCTGGATGGTGGCTCTCCATTAATCCGCCTCAACTTCCTGCATGGAAGAACCCTGGTAATTTGGATTTTGAGTATGGTACAGAAACCTTCTGCTTGTGCAGTGTTCTGTTGTTGCTGAGTATGTTAGTATTCATGTAAACTTAGATTCTCTGGTTAACATGTTTTGTGGTTTGGTTTGTTGGGTTTTTTTTTCCAGAACTTTTTGCCATCTTTTGGAAAGAAGACATTTCGGACAACAGCAGTTACTCCACCGTTTGAAGACAAGACGGATTATGTGGACTTTATTCATTTAAATATTTTAGAAAAGAAAGTTCTTAACAACTCTGCGGTTTCAGTTCAGTATTTATGTTCTAAGCCTTGTATCGTCAACTTGGAAGCAGTAGCTTCCTCCGAGTTCAGGACTGGTGTGCCAGTGTATAGAAGGAGATGGAAGGATGAGAAGAACATGTATGTTAGCAGAACTCGACAAGTACATTTGAAATTTCCAAGCATCATGGTTTACAGAGATGATTATATCATCAGAAACTCCATAATAGTGCACAGTGTGATATTATATGCATGGATTAGTCACAAACCAGTTAGCAGCTATGATGTTGAGCAGAATGAAGACTACCGGGATGCAGTTGCCAAGAATTACACTTTCTTAGAAGCAGTTCCACCTTTTGAGCGCCCGTATAAGGACCACAAAGTTTGTCTTCAGTGGGGTGCTGACTATTTATGGATGCTCCAGGCAAACAGGATACCTCAGTGCCCTCATGAAAGTGGTAGGTATAATGTCGCTTTTTTTCCCCAAGGAAACTAATGAGACCCAAATAACATCTTTGGTAAGCTGTTAAAAAGTGCACACCTGTAGTAAAAGTTACGTAGAATGATTTACTTAAGTGTTGTTGATATCTTTGTAAGCATCATAACTGTGGGGCTAGAGCTGAAAATGACTGCAGCCATCATGTCATGAAGAGCTGGCTTGTTTTGTCTGGTACGGACATGTGTAGCAGCATGGCCTTCTATTTTCTAAGCATATTTAAGCCACTTTATTTAAAACCCACTGATGTCAAGAGACATCATTCCTTTGTCTTCAGAGAGACATTTTCAGTCTGTTACTGTGTTATTTCAGGGTCAGCCCTGCAGTTCTAACTTGATTCTCACACAGGTAGCCAGTCTACCTTTGCTTAAGATGATGGCCGCACACCCAGAAACATATTTTTAAGCCTTTATAGTACAAAAAAAAATAAATTACAGTACTTCATTTTTTTCCACCATATGCTTTTTATTCTCAATATATATTCAAAGCAGAACCTAAAAGGGAACAGGTTATTTACTTCTAAAGGGTTGTCTCCTGTAAAATCCCATAATGGTATTTGTGTCATTTATTTTCTAACAAGGAAGCAATGATGTTGTGTCCATCTGGGGCTTTATAAAATACTTGTTGGAGGCAGCATGTGATCTCTGACAACAGTGTGAAACATCTGAAGTATTATCTAATTATATTATAGATTAAAACAGTATAACAGGAAGTAGGAGGAAATAACATTTAGTTCAAATTTATTTTTTAAAATTAGCTTGTAACAAATTGCTTGGAGTTTGTTTTTTTGGGGTTTGGTTTTGTTTTGTTTTTTTTCTAGGAAAGCTGATGATACATCATGACCTTGAAGATATTTTTCCTGTTTCTTAGCAGGGGCAGCTTCATCAGAGTTACTGCTTGATTATGCACACAGTTAAGAACAGAATTGGTATCTATTCATCCATACAGTATAAACTGCAGAGCTGAAAACAGAGAGCAAGTCCAAGAACTGTGGAGTAATATCACGTAGGCATAACTAAAGATAGGTTGAGATTTAAGTGAGCAACATAAATGAAGATTCCTTCCTTACTAACTGGTTCTTTAAGTATTTTAGATTTAAATGAGACTGTTCTTTTCTTGCTTCTAATACCAACTGGAAATGGACTCCATTTCACTTTCTGTGGGTTATTTGGTCCAAGACCATAATGTAGATAACAGTGAATAAGCTTGTGTTTCAGGACTTACTGAATCTTTGTGTTCATTTTTAAACCATTACACAATTCGAATGTTTGACTGTACAAGTGTGAGCTAATTAATTAGTTATCAATGCTTGTTGTCTGGCAGATTAAGAAAGATTGTATTTTGCAGATAGTGTCCAGGTTCTCAACTTTATATATGCTTCTGGTGGGGAGAAAACAGGAATCGTGAAGAAATTTGAACAATTTGAAAACAGAGAACTTGAGACAGTCAGACAACATCAGATTGATTATCCCATGTAAGTACAGGCAAATAATTCAAGTGGGCTGTAATCATTGAAGGCTATAGAATGTACATAAACTCTTAGGCTATATCACAAAATAAAGGAATACTACCTACTAATTTGAGAAAAAAATCGAAACCAGTTAGCAATTCCTTCTGTTCTCTGATTTCAGTTTTGGAGAGGATTAAGCCGAACCTTGGAAGTAATTACAGTACGTTAGTGCAGTGCTGTGTAAGAAATAACCAATAGTAAGTGTAACTGACCTGGATAGGTACAGTTAGGAGGATGAGGTAGCAGTTACATGCTGTCATAATCAGACTGGTGTGTCATGACTGGCTATCCTGGTGTTGTCTGTGCTACAGAGATCTGCATTTAAAACATTGTTTGCAGAGCAAGTGCAGAGTAGGGCTTCTTGCAAGGGCAAGCAGCATGGAGCAGCTTTTTTCCCGTAAATTCACTCTAGTTTATTTTGTAGCTGACAAGCCCTAAGTGATGGAGTCACCAGCCTAGATAAGTCTCCTAGCTTGAGCTTAGAATGTTTTCTTTCACTGTCACTATTTAAACTCTCCTGGTTGGGCAGGAGTAAAACCTTTTACCCTTTGCACGCTATTCAGTTACAGATGAATCACTCTGGGAAGATCATCTTTCTCTACTCTTCTCCCCCTTCCCAAAACCATCACAACTGTTCAGTCATATTTTTCAACTTTAGAGGAAAAAGTATGTATAGAAATAAATAAATACATCTCCCTTCCACCAGATGCTGTTATCCCAGCAACATTATTGCAGAAATAGGAAATGATTGCAGGAACCGGAACTTGCCTGCTTGTTTGTGTTTGGCCTGTGACCACGAGAAGAGTGCCAAAGACGACTTGCCAGATAGTGGAAGTTGCATACAAATTACTAGCCCTCAAACTGTAGCTCTGAAGTCTTATGTACAGAGCAATTTTTAGCTCCTGGCCTCTTCAGGATGGGTGACAGCCTGGTTTGCACAGCCCACTGCCCATTGCTCACCAGCATTATTGCATTCTGGTTTTGGCATTGAGGCACTCAAGCTCTGATTGAGAATATATGGTATGAATTTATGTAAAACTTTGCCTGCTTCACACAGTTCCACCCTCTTTTGCCTTTGGGCGATACCTCCAAGTGTGTAACATAAAGCACTGCCTACGTGTTGCAGTTGTGTGACAGCTGGGCCAGCTCTGTTGAGAAGAGGAAGAGAGGTTTTTCTTCATCTCTCTGTTATGTGAGCAGTGATTCCCTGCTTCACCAAAAGGCCAGCAGAAGGGGATGGACCTAACTGAAGCTGCTGGTTTGACTTCAGCCAGGGATTTGTAAAGAAAGAAGACTGGAGTTAGACAGCTGTTATTTGAGGTAGCTACCAGGGGACAGCCTGCAGCAATAATAGGCCGGGACTGTAAGGGACTACTCAAGCTGTACAGAATGCTTTCTGCAGCAATAGGCGGTGTGAAATGAATCAGCATTATCCCAAACTCTGCCCCAAGAAATTTGTCCAGAACAGTTATGCGCTCTTGTCTTTCTGGTAAAGGACTAAATGGAGGCTGCAGCATTTAAGCTCACTATTTTGCTAGATGAAAGATGAAAACTAACATATAAGCAAACACAGTATTTCTGGAAGCCCACTGTTTGCCTGTAGATTGTAACAATCAATATACAAGCAACTGTGGTTTACAAACCCTTCTACGTCACCCATGTACTGTCTCTGGAGAAAATGGAGTTATTAGCCATTTAAGGTGTAGACTCTGTTGGGGAAAACTTCCTCACCCTTGCTTTTTTTTTTTAAGCGTGAGAGCAGGTGTGTTAGGCTTTCAGATCTGTATTGGTTTTCTTCAGGGAAAGATACAAGATACTCAATGTTCAGCAACTTCCTGGGAGAGAAGTGAGGCAAGCTGACCCAATTCTAAAGTATTATAAACAAATACTGACTTTTTTATTCTTAATTATAGAAATACGAAACCCAAATAATATCTCCTAGAAGTCACTAAGAAAAGAGAACTTCTTTATCAGAGATAATAATAGTAATGCTTTGCTGGGTTGTACGTTGGAAGTACAGTTTTCAAAGGTTTTCAGCATTGGCCTGACTGCTTTGGAAATGTTACAGAAATAAGTGGTCAACTTTCTGTTAAGAGCACTGAAGCAGATTTAGTCTGGCATGGAGGAACTCCTTAAAGTTAGATATTATAGTATAAATTCTGCTTTGTACAGAAATTTCTAAGTAGATAGGATTGTTGGGTCTTTAGGTTTTATTTCGCACTGCTCCATAGTTTGCACAGGCTCCACCTTTATTTATCCTGTGATAGCTCCATGACAGCTATTCATACCTATTTGTACTGTCTAGAGGCTAGATTCATTTTTAACTGCTGCTCCCAAGCACATTGTCACAGTTGGCATTTGGTATAGAAGATACAGTTTAGTATTCCTGGCTTCCACGATCAAGATTACAAGACCATGCACATGGGGATTTTGTACTGTAGCCTTCATGTGGGAGGTTGGCTCCAAGTTGTCTCAGTCGTGTTTTCCGTTCCCTGTTGATGTGGGATCTGGCAGTTGCTCTGACCCAGCAGTCTGGAATTGGTTCAGATAACACTCCCTTACTCTCCTCTCATGTTGTTACGACAAAAGTGCATGGTTTTAAAAGATCACAGATCCAAGAATCTTAATTACTGTTGTTCTGAAGATTTTCACTGCAGAGGATGTGTTGTGTTCTGAAGATTACATGCATGAAACAGACTTGCTAAATTAAAGTGAAATGCATGCTTTTCAAATGATTTAGGGAGATTTCTCATCGGGAGGGGATTTTTTGTTTGTTTCTGCTCATGCAGGTTCACCGTTTCAATCTGGCTATATTTACTCCATCATTGTGAAGAGGATCTGTGTGGTATACTCTATTTTATTGATCCGAAAGAAAAGTATAGTACTCCTGCTGTATTTCTAAATGAGGAAGGTAAGGGCTATTATTTACAGCCTTCGGAAGCGTTCTAATACAGTCTTTATAGATCTGTAGCTAACATTTGTAATATAATAAAGTTTGTGAAGATATTTATCAGACCTATTTTGTGAAACTGATCCCTTACAAAATGCTGCTTTTTGACTATAATGTCTCAATAGGAAAGTAGCTACTAATTTAACAGGGTAAAACTGATAGAGGCGTGCACACCATCCTGGCTAATTCAGAAAATGTCTGTTTTGTCAGGAGAAGAGACTGAATCTTACAGGTCAGGAGCATACACTGGAGTTAGTCTTATCTCAATGAATAACCTTTGTTATTATTATTGAAGTATTATTTTAATATTCCTCTCGATTCTTCTAGAGATACTGCATAAAAATTATTGAAAATTTGAAATAGCTTCAGAAAAAGTGCAGATGATTCAAGGAATTCCCTATATTACAATGTTCAAGAAGCACAGTATTTCCCTGATCCAAAAAAATGTTAAGAGGTAGCACTGTCTTAACCTAGCAACCCTTGCAGTAGAGGAACATTCCTGCCTCTTCAGCCTCTGACAGAGAATGGAACTCAGCAGCTGGGTGCTGGCTGGCAGGCTCAGACAGGAAGTGGGCAGAGTTTTAAAACTGCACACTTGGCTTTCTCATATGACATTACCTTTTTTCCCATTCTTTGCAAGTTTCACAACTAATCTTTTCCTTTCTGTTGTTTGTTTTTTTTAATTATTTCTATTTTCTCTGTCTAGATTAATTAATCTAGATAATTATCCATTATAAACTGAATTCTTTTCTTTGAAGAACAGACCAAAATGGAAGCTCAACTGAGAGTTATCAGCTTGATAAGAGATTTTCTTGAAGAGGTTTTAGGGCCGGTTCTATGGCCAGTTTTATTCTCAGTGTTAGACTAGATTATCATAATAGCCTGCTCTGGTGTTAAGAGCTCAGACTATGAGTGTAGCTTCTGCAGGTCCAAGTAGTGGAGGGTAGTTACCTTGTACTTGATCACTGTATTCTTACGTGCTAGCGGTGGAGTAGATAGCATTGTCTGCTGCAAGTCCTGTCTGCTTTCTGGTGTTTGAGATCAGCTTTGGCACCCTCCCTATGTGCCTTACGTTTAGTATGTTTACTCCTCAAACAGCTGATTTTGAGCCTGTGGGTTCATGTGGGAGCCCAGGCATTAGCATCCAAGGTGTGTAACTGAAATGTGGAGTACATTTCCTTGGGATTCTGTGAGAGCTGATGTATGGCTTGGCCAGTGTCCAAATCTCTCGTGGTGACAAAGAGTATGAAGAAGACAGAAATCATTGTGAATAATACAATAAGAAGCCCAGTCTTAATACTGATATTTCTGTGGTGTTTATGTCCTTTTTCCTTTATTGCTTTGTCAGGTTATGTGCATATTCAGGTGCACCTCATGAGGGGAGAAGACCTTGCAGTGAAAACTAGCTTCAGCCTTCCTCTGAAGCAGTGGTTTCGACTGGATCTTTCTTTTAAGGGTGGACAGGTATTCATGCTTCTGAATTACAGGACCTTGACTGAGATTTGATTATGCCTCTGACAAACCCCTTAATGTCTGAAACTGAGAGAAATACTGTAATTTCTACATGCTCACACAGAAGAAGTGTGAAAAATGTAAGAGTAGAAATTGTGCAGGGATGTTCAAACGAACTTAGATGCTTAAGATAACACCACAGAATTACTGTGTATTCAGTGGCTATCTTGGTGCATGGTTGCTCTCTGGAGACTTCAATGGCTGCACGGGCAACCAGGGTTTCTGGTTTAAATGGCTCTGAGGGACTTTGCCCATGGAGGCTTAAGTGTTTTTACCATTCTGATATGAAAATCTAAGTGTCTGGGCTTCTGTACAGTCACATTCCTTTTGCCTAGATGTGTTAGCTAACAGGAGGCACATGCAGTTTCCAAATTTTCTGTATTTGACAAAGTGGCATAGGATTGACTATCATCAAAAGTCTGAAAAATATCGCAGTATCACTCTGTAGTGGATAAAATGCACATTTTACATTTCCACAAATCACAATTGTTTTTTCACAAAACATTTCAAAAGCAGTTCTGAAAACACAGGCTCCCTGCCCAAGTTCTAGTCTGAATCTCCATCTATTAAGATATTAGGGTGTGAAAATAATCAAAAACCTTAGTCTTACATTTCTCAACTTCTTTCTCTTTGAAAATGGTTGAATGGTTTACGTCCTGATTTGTAAAAATAATTGCTAATTAACAGCAAGAACAACTAAGCAAATGTAAAGTATGAGGTAAGTGACTGATAAAGCTGAAGCAATGCTGTACTGAGAGAGCAGTGTACAGTCTGAACTACTGCTGTTCCTTTTGCACCCCACCTTTTTTAAGTGTGTAATTGGTGAGTAGATTGTCTTGCAGGAAAATCAGTGAACTGAAACGTGTATTTACTTTTTCTTATATGCTTTTAAATATATCATTAAAAGGAAAAGTGAAAAGTATTTTAGAACTGTCTTTTTCTGATTGTTTAAAATGTAGTTATAGTTGAAGTTTATGGTGGCTTTTGAAGCTCAGCTTCAGCTGTGAATGTGAAAGTTACTGTCAATACTGATATATATATATATTAATCTTGACTTGTTGGAAATATGAGGATAACTTGTATGATTACATTGAGGAAAAATATTCTTCCGAGAGCAAAGTGAATTTATTCAGGTTTGAGATAAAACCTGTGGTAAATAAATTTACACTTCTGGACACAATAAGTTAGTGAGCACTCTTGTGGAAAAAAAGAGAAAGTAGAACCAAAATTAAAAACATTTCAATACTTAGAGCCATTCTCTGGAACTGATAAAGCTGTGAATCAGTTCCAGCTTACTGACATGCCTTTCTGTAGTAAGTTTTTAAATGTTACAATCCTCAAAAGGTATAGAAGAATCTCCTTATTTGGCACTTTGTGCCCAAAGAAGGGTGACAAAGCTGGTGAAGGATCTAGAGCATAAGTCTTACTAGGAGCGGTTGAGGGACCTGGGCTTCTTCAACCTGGAGAAAAGGGGGCTCTAGGGAGACCTTGCTCACTGCAACCACATGAAAGGAGGTTGTAATGAGGTGGTAGCCTAATAAGACAAGAGTAAATGGCCTCAAGTTGTGCTCGGGGAGGTTTAGGTTAGCTGTTAGGAAAAAATTCTTCATCAAAGGGTTGTTGAGCATTGGGACAGGTTGCCCAGGGAAGTGGTTGAGTCATCATCCCTAGAGGTATGTAAAAGACATGTAAATGTGGAACTTAGGGACAAACTTAGGTTTTATGGAAACTTAGGTTAATGGAAAATTTAGGTTTGCCATTGGACTTGATGATCTTAATGGTCTTTTCCAACCTAAATGATTCTATGATTATTTTACTTCCACTGATGAGATACATTTAGTCCAGCATGATCTAAACTGGGATATATTACTCAGGGAAGGTTGGGAAATTGAGACATTCAGAAATTAGGAGACAGATTTTAAGAGCATCTGAAGTTCCAGATGAATCCCTAAAACTACCTAGACACTTGAGAAAATTTTGCAGGATTGTTTTGTGAGTCCTTAGGCAGTTTTTTACTGTACAAACATGTATGAAAATCTTACCTTATCTTCCTTCTTGGACATCTGAATTCCTTTAATCAATCTGGCACTGAAGTTCTTTGATGCACTGAAAGTACATCTCCTGTAGGAGTTGAGCCCAGTATTTTTTAAGTCATGGCCTGTTACATTAGCCTTATGGCCATCCTAACCGTGAGCTACAATTTCTTGAGGACATCAGTATTTATCATCTCTGCCATATAAAATCAAAACAGCTTTTCACACTTTGGAAGAATAAAAGCTTCAGCAAAGTACAGATGTCTTGTACCTGAACACAGGAATGAAATAGCTGAAGTAGGCAACATCTATGCTATTTTTCATTGCTCATGGTTGCCCAGGACAGACCAGTCCCAATGCTTTCCATTAAACTCTTCTGACATGTATACATGACACCATCCTCTAGTGCAGAGATCTTCTGAACTGTGAGTTGAAATGGCTTGATAAATGTACATTGTAATATTTTGCTTATTAAAATTATTATTCTGTGTTCTTCTAGATAGAAGCAAGCAGTGTTGGGAAGAATTTGAAAATACATCATCACCAGTCTTTTACGTAAGGAACATTTTCCCCTTTGTTGAGTTATATGTCTGTGTTCAGATAGGGAAAATGGGAGCAGGAGAGCACAAGGTTGTAGCTGAGATTCAAAATAATTCAAATTTCAAAATAATTCAAAATAATTTTCAAAATGTCTGTGGTCTTTTTCCCCTCTATGGTTTCTAAACCAGTTTGCATTACTATGCTTACATTGAGCGTGAGCTGAGGAACTTTGTAAATGCCATGAGCTAGTTGAGTTAACGTGCTCTATAATCTACTACTAGAGTCTGATAACTCACTCAAAGCTGATTGGAATGTCAGTGACCTTCAAATGAAGTCTTCAAATGAAGTCTTGGCCACACTGATGTCAAGGATCATTTTGCTGTTGCTGTGGAAGCTAGGACTTCACCAAAGAAATTGCTATCTGCCTTGTTTAGGTAGAGAGAAAAATTTCTACCAAAAATGTTCTTGCTTTGTCCTTCATTCTAAGTAACAGATTTTTTTTCTTTCTAATGGATCTTTAATTGTTCTCCTTCAGTGTAATTTACAATTGACTCTTAATTGTTTAAATAACTCTTGAAAACCTCAAACTTTCAATATGGAAACTATATAACAGTAAATTTTGTTGCAGACTTCAGTGTTGTTCCTTTTCTTCTATGGGTCACAAACCAAAAATTGTAAATTTTTTAGAGTGAAACTCAGGGGGACAGATAAATTTTCATATGCCATTTATAGAAAATTCAGTTTGGAACTGAAATCTTTGAGGTTGTGTAATGATGCATAAAAGACCAGAAGATACCTACAGGTCAGAAAAATAAAATACCCTGCTGGTTTAATATATTTGTAGACAAGAGGTTTGTTAAATTTACTCCGATATTTATCACAGTAAATTGCAGAGTAGATTTTTGAGATTAAACAGATGAGAAAAGAAAAAGATACTGGCAATGAGCTTAAGGCTGCCAGATACAGAAATTCTGAGCTACAATTTTCTTTTTTCTTTCATAGTACTTCTTGATAGTAAACTTACTTCTTTTTCATGTTCTCAAGTTTTAGGGAAGATTTCTTTTATGACGACACTGCTGGATACTTTGTTCTTGGAGGCAGTGGATATGTAAATGGTATTGAAGCGTTCTTTGGACCTGTGAAATACTATCGTCTCAATGTGTTGGAAACAGGACAGGTAAGCAAAAGCAATATTTGGAAATGTTTAAATATTAGCAGCCAGCAATGACTGTATTTTATAGCTTTTAACTGAAGTGATAAACTTGCTATGAAGCATAATAGTACTTGGAAGTATATAAGCAAAATACATAGCATTTTGAAAGTAGTGACTATGTGGAGCAGTGTTCCTCAGTTTATATTTAGGTAAGGACTTAATTTCAGTATTGCCTTGTTTCCCAGAGGTTTTGCTGATAAAGTACTGAACACATTTGATTAGTTTATGGGTTTGTTAAAATCAGTGGTAAAAGTTATGCAGACTTGGTCAATTTTGGAAGTTCATCCATGGTTTCTTAGATTATGCTGGACGTTTAAAATCATAGTCTACTGTGGGCAGCATCAGGCTGTCTGGCACATTAATATGATGTGCCAGGTAAGCTGACTGTAGTAAACAATTTTTTTCCTCTTGTTATTTGCCTACAACATTTCTTCTAGCCAAGCATGGACAACAGGAGATGCTGTAGATGCCATTTATCCATCGTTTGCCTTTTTGTAGATTTCTAACCCTCTTCATGACAAAGAAACAGTGGAACAAATTGAACTCTACTACGAGAGATGTATGGACATTCAAGAACTAGTTTATCAATACAGCTATATTGTAAGGCAAGGTGAAAAAGGGCAAAGAAATTGTAAGTGTTGATTTATGAGATATGAATTTTAAACTGTCATCTTCGGAGAACTGTTTTCTTTCATTTTACCAGAATCTGGATAATAATCATTAAAAGTAAAATTAAATTCAAACATACCAAGAATAAAGGTGGTTTGAAGAGTTTAGCCTTGTTACTTGTAGCTAAAATTGTGGTTTTGTTCCTGCAAAGACTTTTGTGCCATGGTATACAGATTTAAATCATGTTCTTGATATTTCTTCTCTAATAAGACAGATGCATAAAGGGACAAAGACACACACTTTCCATCTTAGATGTAAGCTATTCATTTGTTTTCCTTTTCATTCCCAAATGACCCTAAAGGCACATGTATTGTAGCCCTTTCCCAAAAATGGGTAGTTTTTCTAAGAATGTCTCTTCCAGAGTTGCCTGGTGTGCAGTAGTTCACTGCTTTATACCAAAGCAACCACTTTAGTGAAAGAAGAATAATATAGCTTAAATGTGTGATGAAAACTAGCTTATAATCCAACAAGAATTGATTGTATGCATTGTGACTAGTGGATGGAAGAGAGTAGAAGAAAACTTATGTAAGTGGCCTGTGGTAGCTGTATGAGTTTTTAGCACTGCTTTTTGTTAAGGAGGTGCTTATCTTGTCCATGAATTTTTGGTTTACCCTAGAAACATCTTTGTTTTTTTTCTCCCAGACGCCTTTAAAAGACCAACAAAGTCAGTTTTCATGTCTTAAATATGTTGTTTTCTCTAGGTTACTATGAAAACTATTATTTGGAGCTGATTCACAAATATGGAGAAAAATCCAGATGTGATGCCTTCATGTGGGGAAAAGAGCTCAGGGAAAAGTACTACACTTTGCTCAAACTGTTACAGGAGATGGATTTCAGTGCTGCAGGTACTCATATTTTATTGTTCTTAAATATTTAACTCATGTATCTCATGGAAGTTAGTATGCTTTGACTTCTGTGTTTGTTTTATACATTTTTTTCATGTCAGCTAACTTAGTAAAGGAGTGTAACGTGGCTTATATATTGGGCTGCAAATGAATGACTATTATGCAGAAGGAAATATCCTTATGTATTTAGCAGTTAGTTATTTTGAGACAGTTTTTTGGATTTTTATTCTCCCTTCCTATTCAACAGTATCTCTAGGAATTTTGGTTGTGTGCATTGAGAATACCACTCAGCATGAGAAAAAACAGATTCTGTCTCTGTCCCATTAAATTAAGGAGGGGTAAATCAGTTCCTGATTTTAACTCTTGCAATAACTATGTGTCCTATGTTTTATTTTTAGTGTTAGAAGATGGAAGTGATACGGTTCTAGAAGTTGGCCAGAGGATATTTGAGAAGGTTACAAAGGATCTGTCCAGTGCCAATGGTCTCAGCAATATAGGCTCCTCTGTCCCTCTCTTGGTGGATTCCAGTTGCTGTGGATACCATAAGGCTTCCTATTTCCTTGCAGTTATATTTGAGACAGGGCTTGGTGTAACTTTGGATCATACAAAGGTAGTAGATTTAATATGTTTATGTCTGTGAGATGAATTGCCTTTAAAGGAAATTTAGAAATGGCATGAATTTATGATCAATTGAATTAAAAAACATGATATGGACCCCAGATCCATGCTGTGGTTGAAGGGATTCCCCAGTACAGCTCCTCCTAAACAGCTCCATGGCAGTGACGTCTTTATGAAGTCCTGATGGTGGGTGGGAATCTGCTCATCCAGAACAAGGATATCAGTGATTTTAGTAAGACCTAAAAATGATGGTAAAGTGAACAGCATGGAACATACTGATTTTCCCAGTCCCTGAAGAGGTAGGATGAGGTCATAAACTCTTGAGTCACCACAGCAATTTGTAGATGGCTGTGAAAAAAAGGCTCACATCAAGCACATTTCTTAAAGTGGAAAGGTGGAATAGTATAGTCAGAAAAGAAGTCCCATTTTACAGTGTGCATAAACATGGCACTGAGCATATTAAGAGCAAATGATTTAAAGTAACGAAAGTAGAACAGTTTTCTTTTGGAAATAAACTGACCATGCTTCAGTTGAGCAACTACAGAGCATGTGAACTCCTTACCTTTTAGTCAGGTGCAAATAACTGAAATGTTTCCATGTGATTCTATTGCAAGGTGAAAATAAGGGGAGGTGTTTATATGTCATGGGAAGAGGACTATAATGAAATTGCCAACAGATACTTAGTTGTGATATAATAGTGTAATATAAAAAGCTCATAAAGAATAGCAGATATGCCTGATGTGGTTACAGGATACTAAGTCAGAACCACCCCTTGAGAGGCCAAGCTCACTGCAGTTTTTCAAACACAAGAAGCCTTGGACAGAAGCCTTTTTTATACCCTCATAATGGCATATACATAGCGCTAATTATGGAGTCTAAAGAATTTAATTACTGGATCCATTTCAGACAATGTAGGAAATAATATAATATCCAACACAGATGTGATACCACTGTTTTTATTACTGTGCATGTGAAAAATAATAGTAGTGATGAAAATGGTTTTGGCATATGTGTGGTACCTAAACTATTTCTAGCACCAATTAATGTGTATCTCCAGGGAGCTTTGTGCTGAAACCTTGTCAGCGACAAGTCCCATCCTTCTAGTCCTGTCAGATCCTTAGGGTAAGATTTTCAAGTGCAGCTTAACTTCCATATGTTTCCACCTAATTCACTGTGAAAACTCCAGTTGATATCATCAAGACTAGTTAAGTCACTGCTGAGTATAAAAAAGTGTCAGAGTATAATTCACACTATAATAAAATGGCATTAAAAATTGCTGCGTACTTAGTGGTGGTAGAAAAAGTGCAATGCTTGAAAAGTATTTAGAGTCCAGATTCTCTTTCAAATATTTCTATACATATAAAAGACATTTTAACTACTTTAGGGCTGTGCTTGATTCTATAATTGTGTTTATGTGGTATAGCTAGTATATCAGCTACCAGTATGAACACTCTGTTCCCTGTAAATCTCCACCAAGGTGCTAAAATGTGAGATGTGCAGTAAATTCACTCTTGTTTATGTCTGTTGATTTTTGCCAGGGACTGCTGTACAGTTTGGTTGGTGCTCAGGCAAATGAGAGACTTGCTGTGATGAATCTTGGCTATAAACATTACCAAGGCATTAATAACTATCCACTTGATTTGGAACTGTCATATGCTTATTACAGTAATATTGCAATAAAGACATCATTGGATCAACACAATATAAAAGGGGAACAGGTAAAAGAGTTATAAGTGTATCTGAATTTGTTTTCTGTGTAAATGACTTTTCATATATTAATACTAATTATGTGTCTAGAACATTTTTGTCATGATTTACAAATATTAGCTCTTCTGATTAATGTTTCTGCCCATGGCAGAGGTGTTGGACTAAATAATCTGTAAAGGTCCCTTCCATCCTAAACCATTTTGTGATTCTGTGATTGTTTCAAAATCCTTCAGATTATATGTAGATACCATTGCTCCATTTCTTAGCAAGAGGGAAACCAAAGTTAGGCTCAAATCCTCAGAATTGTCCACATGCCTATCTTTGAGTAGAGTCTAAGTGTTGTTATTCTTGGGCCCTAATTCCTCGCTGAGACTTTTAATGGCCAATACAATTGAATGTGTTTATAAAGCAACTGATATCTTTTAGTAGCCAAATATCATGAAGTTCATGCAAAAGATGAATTGTCCTCTCCATACTTACACCTTTTCTATAATCAGATATAAAGATTTGACTGTTAAATAGCTATCCGATGAGATAACGTTGCAGTAAAATGATTTTAGAATGAGCTGCCAAACAGGAGGTAACACAGCTTTATCTGGAAATACTAACAGTAGGCCAGTACTGGAATCTTTGCTTATCAGAATGATGAGTGCACAAAAAATAGAAGGCTTTTGATTGCTGAAGAGCTAAAAATCAGCAGACAATCAACTAGGTAAGTGTGCTGTAGGACAAATCTTCATCAGACTTTCTGCCATCCGTTTTTTTTATCTTTTAAGAGACATTTCTGTAGAAACTAAAAAACCTTAAAAGGCTTGAAAGCACTTCTTTGCCATTATTAAGTGCTTTTAGAACCACAAATGTGGCTTGTTTTGTTTTGTTTTATTTTTTCCAGTTGTTGACATCTTGGCATATCTTTCCAGTATAGAGTGGACTTAGAAAGCAATAAATGTTTTTTACACTGGATGTAAGGATGGTTCTTAATGCACTGGCCAGCAAAGGGGGGTGAGAATTTTAAATCCCAGAACTGTTCACAGCTCTTTAGGGGCAACAATTTTATTTTGGTGGCAGATGTATAAATTCATTTTGTATTAGTATTTTTCTCTTCATCTGTCCTTCAGGCATTTGTTGAAACTATAAGGCTGAGGGATGATGAACTCCTAAAAGCCCAAACAAAAGAAAATGGTGATGTCTTTATGTGGTTAAAACATGAAGCAACAAGAGGAAATGCAGCTGCACAGGTATAAAGTAATACATATTTCCCATGCTTCTGTCTGATAATATCCAGTAAGCATCCAAAAAGCTATAACAGTGATTCAAGGCAAAAAGGAAGAGTTGTCAAGACTTAGCAACCTCCTTCTCTGATCACTTTCCCTGGGTTCATATTTGACTTAGTGCAGTTTTTGCTGCTGATCTGAAACCAGCAGCAATATGTTGTAATATTGAGCCATTTGCATGCATCAGATCCGCCTTTATCACCTTCCCACTGCACTTAAATCAAGCCAGACTTTCATGACACTGACAGCTTTTAAAAATAAACCTGCTGTAGATTTAATATCAGTACATTTCGTCAATGGGAAGCCCTCTAACTATTCCTGATAGCCAGTTGTTTTCAGACTGCTGAGGATGCCTCACTAATTTATTCACATATTTAAAATCCATTTAAGCCTGCAAAAGTCTGCTCCTGCACTACCAGTTTCAATGCTAGCATTTATAACTTGAGTGCTTATATTGTTTTCTTTTAGCAACGATTGGCTCAGATGCTGTTTTGGGGCCAACAGGGAGTGGCAAAAAATCCTGAAGCTGCAATAGAATGGTATGCAAAAGGTGCAATAGAAACAGAAGATCCAGTGTTAATATATGATTATGCCATTGTGTTATTTAAGGTAAGTCATGTTTCATATTTTCACGTAAAAGAAATTATTTCTATGACACAGATGTTTGTAAGTTATCTGCAGTCACACACTGTAGTGCTTATAGTTCTACTCTGGGAATCAATCGATGGTTATGAAGTTAATGTTTTAGTGGATGAGTACAAAAATCTTCAAAAGAGCAAGTTATAAAGAGTTTGGCCACTTTGTTCCTAGACAGGTTCAGGATCAAAATACCACCTAAATGGTGGATCCTAATTTTTCCCAATGGCTTGTCACCTCAAAAATCTAACCTTGGTGTAGAAATGGAGGGGAAAGTTCTATCCTTTCATAGAATGCCCTTTATTGGATCTCTGGGACTTTATTTATTTATTTTTAGTAGAAATTAAATAATCTCTGCAGTTACTTCTTCCCTGCTAGAAGCAGTACAGCAGAGGCTAAATTCAGGCATAACCCTGCCTGAGTCAAATGAGTTGTATCAGCTGAGCTGTGTCACCCATAAGACATTCAACAGCACTAGTGGTTAGAGATGCTAGTGAAGAACTGTTAGGTCTTCATCTCACTCCCTTGACAGTGGAGGGCTGTTCCCTACAAAAAAGCTTGCTTCAATTTTGTGCTAATTATGAGCACCCATAGTTTTTTTGACCTGTGTCTGGAAGTAATTTATATCAACAAGAGCGGCATGACATCTGTGTGCTACCTCTGGAGATACTCAGACATCCTTTTTCAGAAAAGCTCAGAGCTTTCTCATTGCCAAATTGTGAACGATCTATGCACCTTTGAATACTATTCATTCTTCCATTCTTGCCCCAAATTAAAGATCTATGACATTATTTACTCATAAAAATCTCTTGGATTGAATGGTGACATTTTTCCTAGACTGATTCATTGAGATTTTGTTAAACCGTGAATAAAGGATGAGTACAGAGCTGCTTTATTTTTTTTCCTGTTATAGCTGTTAAAAACTGAATATCACCTAGTAAACAATAATATCACTATCAAGATGCATTTGGAATGTGTATATTTGAATTTTCATCAGCCTATATTCTGCATTTTTAAATAGTGATTGTTTCACATACCCATTTCCTAGGGCCAAGGTGTGAAAAAGAATACAAAACTTGCTTTGGAATTGATGAAGAAAGCAGCAGCCAAGGTAAAACGCAATAAATATTTTATTGTAAAAGTTCTAGATCAAGTGCTAACAATAATGAACTCTGCTTTATATAAAATGCCTATTATCATAACTGCATAAGTACTAGTTGCTTCTCGTAGAGTCTTCATTATGAATGTTGAAAACCTTATTTTCCCAAATTGGGAGACTAGACTACTCAAAATCAGCCAAAATTTCCATGGAAGAACAGGAATTCTCTCTACTTGCATCTTTTTGGAACTTGATGATAGTTAAGTGACTTACAGATTGATCCAATAGTAGATTCTTGCCTTGTGTTCCTAAGCATTTTCTTCTAGACCATATTAGGTATGTTTTTGGCTTGGTGATCTTTCCAGAGTCAGGTAGAGATAACTGTCATCATTGACAATCCATGCCAGCAGGCTTTGCTATAATAACAGAGCATCTTTAATTTGTAATCTGAATGAAAAAAAGTAAAAACTGAGATTGGAATTGTACTTTCGCAGTCTGCACCAAGTGATGATTGATTCCTGCAGCACAAGAGCTGGGAGAAACAGAGGAGCCTCACTCGATTTAATGATGTAGTACAGTCAGATTGCCCAGGCCATGATCTGGTCCTTAGTATAAAACAACGAGTACCTAACCTAGACCTTGAATACCTTCCTATCTTTAGAACCAGAACTAGTTGAATTACTGACAGTAGGACTTCACTGCTGACCAGCATCAGAAGAGAATTGTGCTGGCTCTGTCATTATTTTGAAACAGGAGAGACTACCTGTTCTAATGCCTGTTTGGGAAAGGCTTGAGTAAACTGAGTGGCTTTCAAAGTGTGATCAAACTTCCCTTCATTCAGGATCTTGAGGAAGAGATTCCAGGAAGCATCCTAGAGACAACAATTTCCTTACTGTCCTTGAACCCAGATGCTTATGTTTTTATGCTACAGTGTGCATTTTTTATACAAAAGTAACACCACAATTATTGAAAAGTTTAACTGCTTTTACAGTTTAAATATAAGTTAGTAGCACTGTCTAAGCCTGAAAGGAAAAGGAATCCTTTTCCAGGTGGCCTTTGTAAGTGCCAGTAGCATGCAGCTTTTTCTACAGAGATTACGGAAGGAGATTGTGAAGAGTAGAAGCCCACAGTAGCAAGCAAATACAAGTTATTTGTGCACTGAAAGGTAGTTTTTAACTTTATGTCATTGTTCTGGCATGGTTGCTATCAAGTATACATTATAAAATAGGAGTAAGTAGCATGTTGATGTTTATTGGTACAGAGTAATTTGAACTGCTAGCATTCTGAGAACCACCATATGATCCACCAGTTTATGCTAGGAGACAGTGACTCATGCAACCAAAAAAACAACTGTCCCAGGAAGACTTCTCCTCTTGATCCTTAATGGTTGATGCAAAGCACTTTCTTAAAAAGGTCTGTGTGTTGGTGGTCAAATACATTTTGAAAATAGCATCGCAAAGTTCTATGTTCATTGATTCCTATTTATTCTTAGGGAAATGTTCTACTTTAAAAGAAATGGGTTTTCTGATTGGTAATCCTGTCAGCCAGGATCTGGGAGTTCACAAGTATAGGTACCCTATTTTGGCTTTGCGAAGGAAACAGGTGAAAAACAGCTGCAGTCTCTTCTTGTCAACAAGTACAAATCTGAATGCAGACACAGCTAAGAATCTATAAAATAAGACAACACTTGAGTCTTACTCCTTGCTCTCAATATGAGGCCACAAGGAAGAATAGCGTGAAGAAAAGCCAGCAAAGCTTTATATGCCTTAGTCCCAGATGAGTATAATCTTGGCTGGATCCTTGTGCTAGACATCTGGAATCTAGGCAAGGTCATGAGAGCACCCAAAGTTGAGCAGCAGGTTGGAATTGCAAAGTAACCAAAAGCAGAATCAAATGTGTGACCTGAGACTGTTCATCTTCTCTCAGGGCTTGCCCCAGGCAGTGAATGGACTGGGCTGGTATTACCACAATTTTAAAAGAGACTACAGAAAAGCGGCTGAACACTGGTTAATTGCTGAAGAGTTGGGAAATCCAGATGCATCATACAACCTTGGTGTCCTTTATTTAGATGGGATTTACCCTGGAGTAGCTGGTAGAAATCAAGTGAGTAAATATTTAATAGTACGATTTCTTACATTATGGCCCAGTTTAGATGTTTTTGCTTTGTTCTTGTGACTGCTGTGTTCACTCCAAGTCAGATATTTATACCTTTTATCACAAAGAAGGGTGTTACTGGGAAGTTCAGTCAAATTGGTTAGAGAGAGAGATGTTACTCAAATATCTGTCATACTTCTGTGCATGTGTTTGTCTTCCTTTAATTTAGAAACAAAGCAGGTGCATGTTTAGCTCCAGGGACTGCTTCTGCTTTCCTCTTTCCAGTGACAGCAGCTAGGATAGAGTGGGCTCTCACATTGTGTGATTCTTTTGGTTTCTCTCTGGTTTAAACTGGAAAGTATATAGAATCATAGAATCATCAAGGTTGGAAAAGATCTTTAAGATCATAGAGTCCAAACATTAACTCTACCAACTCCACCACTAAACCATTGGTGTCACATTAGCCACCTTCCAGACATCTGGTACCTCCCCGGTTGACCAGGATTGTTGAAAAATGATGGAGAGAGGCCTGGTGAGCATTTCTGACGGTTCCCTAAGTACTCTTGGGTGAATTGCCATCTGGTCCCATGGACTTATGAGTGTCTAGGTGCAGAAGCAGATCATTAATTACTTCTTCCTGGATTATGGGGGGGGTTGTATTGTTCTCCATCCTTATCTTCAAGCTCAGAAGGCTGAACACCCTGGGAGCAGTTGGTCTGTGCATTAAAGACAGAGGCAAAGACAACATTAAGTATCTCTGCCTTTTCCTCATCCTTGGTTGCAATGTTCCCCCTCACATCCAGTAAGGGGTGGAGGCTCTCCCTGGTTCTCCTTTTATTGTTGATGTACTTGTAAGAAACTTTTTTTGTTGTACTTTATGTCAGTGGCCGAGTTGAGTTCCAGATGGGCTTTTGCCTTCCTAATTTTCTCTCTGTATAACCTGACAAGATCTCTGTACTCCTCCCAAGTTGCCTGGCCCTTCTTCCAAAGGTGGTAACCCCTCCTTTTCTTTCTGAGTCCCGTCAAAAGCTTCCAGCTTTTTTGATAAAGAGTAATAACTCAGAGTTGCTAATTGTACTGCATTTCTTCACAGACAGTTGCTGCACGCTATTTCTATAAAGCTGCCCAAGGTGGACATATAGAAGGAACTTTACGATGCTCTCTGTACTACATCACAGGAAATATGGAAGAATTCCCTAGAGATCCAGAAAAAGCTGTAATGTAAGGAACAAAACTATTTGTTGAAGGAGAATATATTTCTGGTGGGATTACTTTAATTATTGGTAATTTTTATGTCCATAGTCTGAATATCTTGCTTATGGAGATGAATGGACAGAATGTTCTCATTTGGTCAACAGTTACAAGACTGATGCAGCAATTACTGTGAAATCCCATAGTTTATCCTATGGACAAAGTCAGAAGGTGATCCTATGTCCTTCTGTGTCCTTTGAGTAAGTGTGAGTTGGGATAACATTACTGGAGCACAGCTGTTCATTTTTTATTGTTTGTTTTTTTTCTACAGCTGGGCAAAACACATTGCAGAGAAGAACGGCTACTTAGGTCATGTCATCAGAAAAGCTCTGAATGCTTATCTGGAACTTTCATGGTATGCTTGTTCTGTTCAAGTTAATTTTCAATTTTTCACTTTGTAACATGATAAAATAATTAATCTTTTCTGCGAAGCATAATAGGAGGCTACTATATGCCAACCAAGAGGTTTCAGAATAGCCTGCAGGTTAATGCTCCATTTTTACAGCAACCTGTAGTCATGAACATCAGGAACTGTACTTGCAGGCATTAGACTGTCATAGGTAAGACAAAGGCTCGTTTAGTCCTGCAGCCTCCCCCTGCTAGTACTTAATTAGAGTTTCAGGATTAGGAGATCTACAAAAAACTGCCAGTGGACTGTTCTGGAGTAACCCATTCCTAGAAGAAGTTTCTTTTTATTCAGTCCATCACAGACATTTCTCCTGAGACTTGATCTCACTTTTCAACACTGAAAAACTCTCAGTTAATATTGTTGTAACATGTTCTGGCATACAAGCCTGTGACTACCCAGCCCACTCTGCATACAGTCACATGGAAGTCCTGTACACATGACAGGTAGAGCATTAAGATCCCAGAAGTTCAGGTCTCAACAGCTGGGAGGAAAAATCTGATGGGAGTCCCACCTGACATGCCAGTGACTGAGAGTGTATGGGTAGTTACTTATGAATAATGATCCTACTCTCCTCCAGCTTTAGGAGTATGTGCATGTTGAAATCTTTGCTTCTGAATATTTTTTCATGTATCTTGCACATTGTGAATTGTTACACTGCCAAGCAGGCCCAAGTAATATGCGTTCCTTGGTCACTGATGTTAGCAACCACATGTTCTACACACCTCTTAGTCATGGTAGTTTGATCTCCAGAGATTGATTTAAAAGCCTTAAATGTAGTTACTTTTCTGAATTGCCTTTTGAGAGTTAAGGATCAGAAGAACTAACTTCCCACCTTAGTTGTCCTGAATTCCTTCTATGGTGCCAGGTCTCTGTTGTCCCAGATGTTTTTACAGGGCAAGTACAAGGAAGAATTTGTAACCTTGCAGAAGCAGTTGGGAAACAGAAGGTTGTACCTGCTAACCCTGTAAGGGTAACTGCTTTCACAATTTCATTTGAAGTTTTTTTGCTTAAGCACCTACTCTTGAAATCAAATGCATATTTAACCATATTGGCTTCCAGCTAAATAAACCACTGAATCCTGAAACTTGCCATGGTTTTAGCTTGTGTTGTGGAGAAAACCACTGGAAGCATGAGCCTTTAATAGGAAGCTTTAGTAGGAAAAAAGTACACCAAGTGTTTTTCTTATCTTGTAATATTAAAAGCAAACACATGATTTTAAAGACTTAATCTTGCTTTTGAATGCTTAATCTTCATAATGTTGAGTAGACGAGTGTCAGAGAACATGAAAGAGATGCTCTTCTCTGGAATCATGAGCAGTGCTGTACCACTGTACTGCAATACTGAATTGCTATACTGAGAATGCAGGTTTAGTTTTTATTGCTTGCTTTACATTCAGTGAGGTACTGAGAGTCCACAGAGGGACTGTGACTGTTGGTTTATTCGGACATTCAAATATAATGAGACAGTTCCTCTTTCAGAGAGCTCATAGTCTAAAAAGACAAGTCATAGAAATAAAAGGGTAAAGCATACCAAAGCACTCAGGTGAATGACAGATTCATACCCAGCTAAGTTAATTAGAGATTATTTTTTTTTTAAGTGGAGATGCTGAGAATCTTTTAAGAATGTTTTATCAGAGACATCCAAGTAGATAATTTGGCTTAATATGAATTCAACTTTGTCATCAGTCTTGCAATTGGAGTTAATGTGCAGTGGAACCACTGTAGCTGCAATGCAAGAGAAAGCAATGCAGATTGAGATCCAGCATGTTACACCAAGCATTGCCAGTAGATGTAGCTGTTGTTTGGGCTTGCCAGCCTCATTTAAACCTTGTACCAAAATTTTTGTCTTGGTGATTCTATCAATTTGTTTAGTGGCTTTTTTTTTTAACTACAACTAAAATGCATGTTATTTTTGCTAAGTTTTTCATTGATGTGTTTGGTCTAACGTTAGGCATGAAGCTCTGCTGCATTACGTTTTAGCAGCTGAAACTGGGATTGAAGTGTCACAGTCAAATTTAGCACACATCTGTGAAGAAAGACCGGTAAGTAAATGTATTCACAACTCGTTATCCTCAAAGCAACACTTTTTAATAATGTTATCCTAATCTCTTATCTATGATATGAGTAGATCAATTATTTTTTTTCCAGGACCTAGCAAGGAAATACCTAGCAACTGATTGTGTTTGGAGGTACTACAACTTCTCTGTTTCTCAAGTCAGTGCACCATCATTTGGTATGTATAAAGAATTCTTTCCAAAGAGTTATTCAATATTTGAAAACATTGATCTTATTGTCTCACAGGAAGGTTTAAGTGCTTTTTTAATAGGCATGTGGAAAAGTGGAGTGTAAAAAGAATTCAAGCTATTAATTTAAATACACAGCAACATGGAAACTGAGCACCACATTGATACAGCCTGAAGCCACAGGAGCTGACAAACCCTGTTAGTTTTCACGAGGAGTTTGTAGATGCCTTAGAGAGGTGTGGTTTAGTTGACCCTTTGGCAGATCCACTGGTACATTCTTATATTAGGGAATCTTCTGAAGGTCAATCTCAGGAGTTGAGACTGATTTTATTCAAGTGAAGGAGCGGAGACTTGATGGATTCAACAGGGGAAGGATTTTATTAATTTATCTATTCCCCACATGAGTAATATAAGGGGATAACTCCTCTTTGCAGTAGTGGAGGATCAAAGCCCCAGTGTAGGGTCTGGGATGGAGGCTCTAACCCTGGCAGCAGAGATTTCCAGGGCTACATTATCAGTGCAACACAGAGTGACCTCAAGCTACTGCCTGTTGTGGGAGTGCTCTCCAGGCTGGGGCTGGAATGATGCAGTTGGTATGGTTGAGGGGAACACCCTTCTTGATGATTCACTACAGAATTTAGGGCCTTCCCTTCTGCATCTGTGCCAGCCTGTCTGCATAGTCCTTCTACCTTTGCTATTGGGTCACTGACCAACTTGCTTTCTGGAAGAGCTCTGCTATAGTCCACTGTAAGAACAGGTAGGACTTCTTGGCAGCTGCTGTAGACACACAAAGCAAGGTGTAGATGTGTTTCAAAACATTTGGGAAAAGCTTAGGTCAGATAAGTGAAGATGCAGTCATGGGAGATTTTACTCTTTAGCATAGATTAGTGCAATGTCGTGCTTGCTCCTGAGTGGGTCAGTGCCCACTCTGTTGGCACACTTTACTGTGCGATGTCACAGACAGACATTCTAAAATACTTGCTGGGCATTCCTTCTTTCTAGAGCAGGAAAATTCTATACCTGATGTTGTCTATGGTTGGGTTGGACTTGAAACTAATGAAATTATCATTAGCAAAGTTCTGTAATTTTGGAGATGAGTTCAGCCACCATAGTGACAGTAGAGAACAAACACCTAGGCAGCATGGTTTTAAGTCTGATGAAGTTTCTAGGGCTAACCTGAATAAGGCTGTGGGTTACCCAATGATAGATCCAGCCCGTGAAGAAGGAATGCGATATAAAGTCTCTCAGTTTTTGTAGAAGTAGCATTATCATTTGCTAAATTCATTGAAGAGAAACCATGAGAAATTTCATCCAGGATAAATATTTTCAGTGGGTAGGCTTGTGTAAAGTAGACACAGAGGCAACCAGAGAGAAAGAGTACCCTTTTGTTTTTCATATGGGGCTTTAAATACAATTACTACTAACTTCTCCATCACATTAATGGTTAATTCTATTTCTACAAATACTCTAAATGATCTGCTGCTGGTTTCCTCCACAGCTTATTTGAAGATGGGTGATTTCTACTACTATGGTTACCAGAACCAGTCTAAAGACCTTGAGCTCTCAATGCGGATGTATGCACAGGCTGCGTTAGAGGGAGATTCACAGGTGGGTCTGCATCGGTAATGTGTTTATAAACCATCAGAGTTCAGTACAATCTGAGAATTTATCTGAGACTGGCTATTCTGCTTGGCTACATCTGCCCTGAAGAAACCTGGTAGAATAAGTTATAATTATTTCAAAATATATTTTGAATCAGTAGTTGCTGTTTCAGGGTAACAGAAGGTAAAGCTAGCATGGATGGACACTACTAGAATTAGGCTGTTTTCAAAGATAAAGGTGAATGGTCTGATTCAGTGCTACCCTACCTTGGCACAACTGATTTTGTTGTGACCTTGGTATTTTTACTACTTCACAGGGAAGAATTAATAGACTGATGAGTTGTATTCCAGTCCTATCCTCCGCTATTTTAGGATAGAAACAAGAAGTCTGGCCCATTTTCCTTGGTATATTGAATGACTTCTAGGGTGAATTTTGTTCAGTCCACCAACAAAAGCTTAATCTTAAAATGCTTTATAATTAAAAGATACACCATATCACATTACCAAAGACATGCAGTGCTTCAGTACTGAGTTTCCTGCCCTCAGATCCTCCTGAAGTGTCCTTGGTACAATATTCTGTTCTCCCTGTCCCTATGACAGTGTCCTCAGACAGTATCTTCTATGTAAATTTATTAGAGGTAGCATAGTTGGGTTCTGTTTTGAAAATATTGGGACATTGCATCTTCTGTATTTATCTGTGTATATGGATAGGAGTGAAGGCTCTTATAATATACTAAATGAATTTATAGAAGACAGTTATAATTATTTAGCTACTTGATACTTGCAATGGACCTTAAATATACATCTGAAAATTTATTTGTTAAAAAGCATGTATGCTTTTTTATTGTTAGGGTTTCTTTAATTTGGCCCTTGCCATAGAAGAGGGCAACTCCATACCTTCGTACATTCTGGACCACTTGGAAATTGATCAAGCACTACATTCTAGTAATACATCCCTTCTTCAGGAACTCTATTACAGGTGAGTCTTTTTCCCCTTTTATCAGCATCTTCAGGTTATTCATGTGAGTAGCATTTACTCTGGAGAATGGCAACTCCTGTAATTATTAACTTTGTTCACTTTTATGATTTAAGGCAGGTTCAGGTCAACATGCTTGAAATGCATGTTTATTACCTAAATATATTTCAGTTTATGCCTGTTAAAGAGACATGATTGTATGTGGTTACCTGAAATAGCAGGGACTATACTGGATTTAATGATCAAGGAGGTCTTTCCCAATTTGATATCTTTAGTTGCTAAGTTAGGCACTGACAATTTGTGTACAGCTCAAAACAGTCTTTTAAAGAGAGACCTCTGTTTCCAGTACAGAACTTAGGTTTCCTTTGCCAGAGTAAAGCAACATGTGTTGAAAGCACAGTGGAAATGGGAAGCTTCGCACAATACTTGGTGGCTTTATGGAATTGCCTTTCAGATACTTAAAGAAAGAGGTGCTAACAGTTAATACATGAGGCTGTGAACCAAGAATGCATGGTTTAGTTTCTGTTTTTCTAGTGAGCATTGTGTGACCTCAAAAAAGGGGAGATGATACCAACATTAAAGCCTCATTTGTCGATTCACCAACAATCTGCTGAAATTGTTCTTCACTGCAGTTAACCTGAATTTGTACTCTGTGTGAAATTATCAGCCAGATAAATAGAGCATTTGGACCAGCTGGTCCATCTGGGATTGTAAGCTTGAGCCTGAATTCTGCCTTCCCTTGGGCTGAATCTACCTGTTTTTCAGTGAGTCCAGAGTTGACAGTGTTGTCGGATTTTCCCATCATCATACACTTTTGTCTAGAAGGGCATGCACATTTATATATATAATTATGTATATTTATATATGCATTTTTATTTATAAAAGTTTTTTATGTCTATATATATTCACCCTATTCACCCTTCCTTCCTCAGCTTTGTAGAAGAGAATTGGCAGTAGCTTAAAATAGGTGCCTGTGATTTAGCTGCCTAAACTCCTTTAGCAGGTGAAGTCCTATTTGGTGGAACTGAGAAAGCTACTCAGCTCACCCTACAAGAGATACCTCGTAGCTAGTCACCTAAAGCACCCATCAAGTTCTGACTGCTTTGTGTAGTACTCCATTGTCTCTAAAGGGTGTCTATGCACCAGTGTCCTGCACAGGCAACTAAATTTGTTATATATGATCTTAAATCAAGTCCTGCTGTTGACTCACATTAGTTAGAACAAAGTATCTTGGGTATGACCTTGTACTGTGACCTGCTTGGCAAGAGTAGCCTGGATGCTTAGACCTGTTGTTGACTAGTAAGAAAAAAAAAAATACACTCCTAGTGTAAGGTATTCTGTGCTTAATGAGATTAATTTGGAATTTCTATTGGTCTTTACTTCACCATGTGTGAGACAGTGATGATTTGCTTGGTTTTCTGGGTTGCTGGAGTTTGTTGCAAACCATTTCTGGATGACAGGTGCCACAGAATTGTAGAGGAGGACTAACAAGGTGTTTTAACCTTCTTCTTATAGGTGCTGGAATAATAGTAACCAAGAATCAATTAGTCCGTGCTCATTAGCATTGCTTTATTTTTACATGAGAGTTTTCTGGAACAATATTGTACAATCTACTCTGGTATGTATTGCTCCTTTGATACACGCACAGTTCATGTGGAGCATTACCTTGGCTTCGCACTGCTCTAATTACATTTTTTAACTTACTGTCACAGATCTACTTCATGGGAACCTTTCTTTTATCAATTCTGGTTGCATTTGCAGTGCAGTATTTTCAGTCTTTATCTGGTAAGTATTTGTCATAGTAAAAGCAAAGAAAGGAGTGATCTTTTTATATATATATATTTTAATATTGTTTTTATTTACATATGAAATAAAAACTTCACAATAAAAACAGGAATTCTAGATTTGGTAGAGGTACCTGTTAAAAGCAACTACTTAGATGTGCAAGTTATTTTTTGATAACTGAAAAGGGGTGGACAAAATGAGGCATAGGTTTAAACCTGTTGGCTTCTGGTGAATTTCCCTTAATAAAGGAGATTCTTAATAAAAGCATTAACTGCAGGAGATTCTGACTGGAAATAAGGGATTATTTCCCATCTCTCCACATTCAGTATTGTTAATTATATGACTTTGATTTCATATATTATGTTTGCAATATTCAGTGAGACTGTTTTCCCTGTTTCATATGACTGGATCCATTCAGCTACAAGGTGGGAGAAAAAGTGAGTTTCAGAGAGCTGTTACATTGGAGTAATGTAGAAGGAGATAGTTCAGCTTCCTTAGACCAGTAACAGAACCACTTAATACATTTAGTCAGAATTTGCAGACTTCTCCTGACAAAGCTGGAAATGCTTGCTGTATGTTCTCTTTTCTGATGGGACAGGGAATATTAAGGGACAGAAAACCAAATACCAGACTTCAGTCTGGCATTTTTTTTTTTAGCATATTAAAAGAGATACAGGAAACAAAACTACATTGCTCAGGAAAGGGGGAAAAAAACCCCATCACATACAAAAATAATGACTCAGCATTTAAAAAGCATTCCCAGCTTTAACCAAGTGTTTTCACTTCAAATCACAAGATCTTGATCGGGACATTGTGAGATGAATATTGCCAGTTATGAAAATAATTTCTTCTGCTAATACATTTTATGTTGTGGTTTAACCCCAGTAGGCAGCTTAAGCCTATGTCTGAAAATACTGGTTACTGACATACTTCTGTAAAACAGAAAAATTTACTTTTCATGGTGACACTACACCTATAGGGAATAGTATTAAAAATAAAAATACCATTAATATAAAAATATTATTTGAATTTTGTAATTCCTAGCTGGCATTTAAGATGTGTAGATGTGAATAATATGCTAACTATGGAAATTATTCTGAAACTCTGCTTTCTTTTCTTACTAGCTACAAATTCTGTAACTTGGGAATCATACTACATCTGTACAAAGTATATAGTTAAAGTTACAGTTATTCATCTTTCAGTATTTCTTAACCTTCGAGTGTTATCCTTGTATGTGATTTTATATCCACATAATATTTAAATATTGACGAGTAGATTTCCTAGATGCAGTGAGGTGTTTTTGAATAATTTCTTTTGACACTTTTCTGTAGCCCATAATTCTTCCGGAACAAGATCAGAACCATTGTCAGCTGAACCTTCTTCTTCAGGGAATAACAGCAAGGATGCGACCAGACTAATACAGCAAGATGAAGCTACGTTTTCAAATGATTTAACACAGCAGGAGTCAAACCCTCAGAATCCCCTCGTTACAAGCTGAAGCGTAGTTTTCTTAAGGTTGATGTCCCATTGGGAAGATGGGACCACAAATCTAAGAGCTGGCAACCGACTCTATCAGTGGCATTAATAATACAGTCCAAAAGCCAAAACTGTAGGGAAATTCACTGATCTCCTTTAGCCACTATAGAAGAAGACCATCCCTATAATTTATTTAACACTCCAAACAGATAATGCAGATGATCTCAGTATACCCAACACGTGATCATACTGTAATTTTATTGAAGGACTGAAAGAAAATGTGCAAAGTCTTCACCTAATTGAAGAATGAACAAACCTCCCACCAGTTTTGATGAATAAGTTTTACTCACATATCTAATATCTTATTAAATTACCATTACTGCATTTGAGCTTACTTTACTGGTGAAGTTACCAGAATTTACCAAATTGGAAGCATGGAAATTACATAAAAGTGAAACCCAGCCACCAACACTTTCCAGGTTCCAGGCACACCAGCCAGGACTTTGGTACGTGCATTTTTTTGGTGTTTTATGTTGCATCCTAACTCTTTGATGCAGAAGGGTTTTGTTTTGAAATAAAAATATGATCTTAACATAGCAGTTCTGCTGGCTTCCCCTTGGTCAAAGTTTCACACTTGTCAGCACCTCCTTGGTGGACACAACAAAATGTTTTAGCCCTGCAAAGAGCCACTGATTAGGTAAAGTAGCTTCTGTAATGAATAAATAATATGTATGTGTGAACAGGTGACACAACATGAATGAACAATTTATTTTTGGATTCTTCCATAGATAACATTGGCAAAGATTTATTTCGTATTCTACACTAACTCTTACAGACACCTGTTTAAGTGACAGTTTATTTGACAAATGTTAGATGGGATATGTGGATAACAAGTATGGAGTGCAAATGCCTTCTCTCTGATTTAAAGCAATCTGGTAAATGGATGTAGGAAAAGTCTGACCTTTAAAGCAGGTGTGCATGCACCTCTCCAAAATGGTGTAGATCACGGACTATAAATTGCATCAATCTATGCATTATTGAGGGTTAAATCCACTCTCCTTGCACTACATTATTTACTCTTGTAAATAAAAATATTTTTCTAAGTCAGCCTGCATGTGGAGAATTTTTTTTAAAGGATCTGTCAGATGAAATAGTACCCTGCTGTTGCAAAGGTGTCTGCTTTCTTAGCTTCAAATAGAATAATCAACCCTTGCTTTCCTTGAGGAATACAGCATTCTTACAGAGCAGACCTGGAAGAGGTTTTGTTTTGGTTTTTTTTTCAATTAAGACAGGAGTTTTAAGTAAGAAAGGAATGGATTAAAAGAAAAAAAAAACAAAACAAAACAAAAACCTGCAACCTTCAGGAGAGATTAATATATATATGCACATATCAGGGTATATTTCACTTGCAGAAAACTGAAAATTCAAGTGTTTGGAGAAAAGTTGATGCTTTGAGGCAGCAGTTCCATTGAGTAAGCAAGGGGAAAAAAACCCAGATGTTGAAGCTTCCCCCCCAGCCATATAATAGGGAAGTGAATACAGTGTGCCATATTACTGAGGTTTTTCATTATTTGAGCAAAAACAGTACAAAGAGTACTTTTTGTTGCAAAATGTTGTCCAACTAAACTTGATTATATCAAATTCCTTAACATAACTGTGTGGATATTTCAAAGAATTTTCTCGAGTTTACCTTTATCACCTAATGGAAACTGTGCATTTGTATTAAACCTGGAGCAGGTTTAAATGGCAAAGCCAGAAGTACTGCAGAAAGTCGCGTGTAGCCTCTGAAGGCAAGCAGACAATTGTCACAACATGGACTTGATGTTAGGGAGCAAACTGCATATGCAGTTAGATCACAGAAAGGCATGGACAGGCATATGGCAGACCTTGCCTGTAGTGAACTACAGGTGCAGGATGTAATTTACTACATGTCTCACATGTAGCAAAACTGTAGCCCCTTGAGAAATATTAATCCCACAGGAGTTTGTCAGTGGTGGTGTGATTGCAATGCCTGCATTGAAATCAGGGGGTTCTCAGAGCAGTGGTGGTTTATGTTGTGTACGTACAGGTCAGAGTTAAGTGTTAGCAGTCAGGATGACTGCATTTTCCTTCCCAGTGTAAGACCACATACTCAAGTAATCAACTAACTTGAGGAGGTTCGCCAGAAACATGATTTCACATCTGTAATTCAGAAGACAATTGCTGAGGCTGCAATATATTTCTTGACGCCAGCAGTTAATAGTTAGGTCTTTGTTTATTGTTATCTATTACATCAGAAGTTCTACCAAAGTATACTTACAAGTATGTTGATAAGCAGCTTTTCACAATAAAACTGGCAAGACTGAAGTCTGAAATAATAATAGTTAACATTATTATCCTTCACTTCCTATAAGATCTAGGGGGCTATTATTTGACAACCTAGAAAAGCAAATGATTCCTGGAGAGAAAGAGGATGGTTAGTTAAGCAAAGCAGCTACATAGACCTACTACAGCCACAAGGGTAAAAAAGAAGAAAAGAAGTTGCTGTATCAAGAATTGTTTTTCATAAAGTAAAACAAGCCGACTGAACTTTGTAAGTTTCTGCAGCCCATGCTGAATGGTCAGGATGGGAGTGAGGAAATAATCACAAGTGAAGCGCTACAACACTGCCTGTTTGTACACATTTCACAGAAGCCCAGCCATCTGAACAGCACAGGCAGTGCTAAAGGCAGTGTGATTGCCATTTTTCTCCCTTGGTTCGGCCCAGAATCATCTTTAGCAAATAAATTAGGGACAACAAAGAATTTCAGAGCAGTTGTTTACAAAATAGGTGTCCAATTATCTAAAATTACTGTAGTTTACACCAATCAAGTAAATGGATGTGTGTTACAGCAAGTGGCAAGGGAGAGAAATTACATGCAATTTATCAAAGTGCTATGAAAAAAAGCAAGAATCAGATACCAACTACAAATTGGGAAAGGGAGGTAGGTGAATTAAAAAAAAAAAAATCATAGTTCTGAGTGGTTAACAACTTTAAGGTTATGCAGCAGGCAACTCAAACCGGTTATGCAAAATTTGCAGCTCTGCTGAAAAGTTTGCTCAGCTTTAAATGATGTAGCAAGGTAGTAGCAGGACAGACCTGAATACACATCCTAATGTAGGTGACTTTGTGACCACTGCATGGTGCTGTTTCCCAGTCCAAACAGTGAGAAACATTACATCTCAATATACAGGTCTGAGTGCATGCTTAAAGTTACATATCAATACATATTGAAAACTCATACCTTGCAATATAAATTTTGTTTGATGATAAAGGGGCCATACATGGGAATAAGTCCCGGCATACTGGTCGTGCATTGGAAGTCTACCCCTTGTTGGGACTTCTGTATTTCCATTTGAGGTACTGCAAAAGCATAAACAGTCTTTCATAGCATGAGGGAAACATGGGTTATCTGTGAAGAGATTTGTTTTATAGCAGATTCTTGTCTGTGTAAGCTGTCCCGATTGACTGATGGACTATGACATTTAATACTGTCTGACTGTTGACCCTTATCCTGGACAAAATGCAGCATAAAGGTACAAAATAGATTGAATAAGCTTTGGCAGAGGAATTCTACCCGCACAATCTTTCCTCCCTCCCATAAATGCATGAATGGCATTAAAAGACTGGGATGCAGAAATAGAACAGAAGTGAAATAAAAAGCTGGAATTTTTGAAGAACAAGCCCAAGTATAAGGAAGATGAAGAATGACAAGAGGTGTCTATGCATGGACCAATTTCCTATGCTGTCTTCTAAGATCTAGGTGACAGGAATAATTCCTGAATAATAACAGAACATTGTAAATTAAGAAAAAGCAGCTACTGGGATATGGGGGTGCTAGAAATGCATCACAGGTTGGATTATTATGAAAGGACCTAATTCCTATGCCAGAAGACCAAATTATTATTTACAGTATAAAAAATAACAAAAAAAAATCTATGCCTGAATATAACATCCCTAAGTTAAAAGCAGAAACGTACAGATCAGTGAGCATCAAAACCAGAACAGATTGTGAATAATGAGTAACAAAAATGGAAATTAAAAGATAACTTGTATAATTGCGCTAGATGCATACATTACAGTAAGCATTAGACGTGTTTGCAAAAAAAAAAAAAAAAACAAATCAAAATAACAAACAAAAAACCCAAACACTCGCGGTAGGTTAGATATTCTGAAGTATTAAGATTCCAAACTTAAATGGGTGCTATGTCCCCATTGACAAGGGGCTTGGGTTGTTTGGTAAGTGCTATCAGATACCCATCCACCTTTGCGCATCTTAATAAAACCATAGAAGAAAACTGGCTGCAGCAGGTTCATTTATAACTGTTCAGTGATCTTTCCTCTCTGCTAACATATTCCTTGACCTCGCTTCCCTCTCTGGTTCACATATTCCGAATCTTGTTCTATTTCATTTGTCCATGTTGACCTCTCCTTAATCACTCACAAACCTCGATAGCTGCTAACACTCAACATTGCCATTTGCTCTTATCAGTTCTGCTGGGTGAACAGGAGAAAGCACAAGTTCATTAGCAAAGCCTAGTACTGTTTTATGACAGTCTGCTGAAGTAGGAACCAAGATACCCACGTGGCATTTTCTCTCTGTTCAGTATGGCATGGCCCAAGTCATGGATTTACATAACAAGTATCTTTAATTGTGCAAGTTAGAAGCAAATCTCCCTGGCTAGATTTGTATTAAGACACTAATGAAGGTGAAGCTCTGCTATCTGGCTGTAATTAAACTCTTCCTGGGAATCTGGTTGCTTCAAGTACTGTTTGTTGGGACCAGTCCTGATCCATAAAACCCCCAAATGGTGCCTGGCTGTTGTCTAGAAGGATTCTACTCAAATCGACTCAAGTTAGGTCAGAAAGCCCACCACCAAATGGCTGAGATGATAATGAGCCAGTGCCCAAGCATATCCTTCAGGCCTTGTTTAGATTAATTGTGCAGACAAACTAAGACTGCTGGCCTCCTTTACAGGTTGCAAGACTTCATTCCACCCCCAAGCAACTATTGTAAGATTAGTCCCTCTGATTTCACCAGCCTGTTTATCAATGTGTTACTTCCAGCAGTCTAAACATGTTCACAGTTGTTTTGAAGGCTTGCTTTCTTGGGAGCAGCACTCCATAGGTGTTTGTAGATGACAGGACAGCCTTTCCAAAACACATCAGTACTGAGTGACTGGAGTGATAAAGTCTCCACTCATGCTTTACCTTGTTCCAGGAAGACTGAAGCATAGTTTTCCCCTTCTGCTCTGAAGAGTTAGGTGGCAATAATGTTGTTTCTGCCTCCTTGTCCCCTACCAACTCTGTCTGCCGTCCTACCCAGCTAACAAGGTTTAGAAGCTCACATCTGCTCATCAGTGTTTCATTGCTCTTCCCAAGCCAGCTCCAGTTGCACATGGACAGATCTTCTGATTTCATTTTTAAAGTCAAACACTGCATGCTAGTCCCTGAAAAACAATTAACCATTTCAATTCAGTTGGTTACAATACCAATAGGGGAAACTGGGATACACCTACTCTAATGGAAATAGCCTTAGCATTTTATACAGTAAACAAATCCAAGAAGTTGTGAAGGATCAGAATCTTTCCTCTAGATATTTTTAAATCTTTACCACTCAGTTGTGTCTGATTCCAAGCAATAAGAAGTTATATATTAAAATCACTAGCAGCCTTCAGAAGCACCAATAGGCCAATATTTAGGAGTCGATTTACTGACCTGAAAATCTGCCATAAGAGAGACATGAATCCAAACATTCCATAGCCTGAAGTAATTCTGGCCACATTCTTTAGATACGCACCTCAGACTAACAGAATGAAGAGTGGTCATCTAGACTCATTACAAGTAAGTAGATGTCCTTAGAGAGGCCAAAAACTGCAACAGAAGTGATTCCCACGCAGACATAACCATGGCAAGTGCCGATGCGAACTCAGAGGCTCCCAAGGCCAGGGTCGATGTGCAGTCTGGCAGCGGTGATGCTGCACAGCTCTCCTAGGGCAAATTCTTCTATCTCATGTGGCACTGGATTAGAGTGCTCTGTAAACATACCCTATGTGCCTTTCCAACATTGGAAGGAGATAAAAAGCTTCACTTTAGTATCTCACATATCCGGTGAAAATGCACAGGAGATCTTTGGTGCTGGGATATTATCAGCCCCACATGGGTTTGCGCAGTGGAACAGCATATGACAGATCTGGCTACACAGATGCTGATATCAGGGGTAGAAAACACCTTGCTCAGCATTTTGAGTAATAAAATACCTATGCACGTTTCCAAGAAAGCTTTATTACTCCCTATGCTAGTTCACTTAAAAGAAAGATGGTGGGAGGGGGGAGAAATCAGGCTACCCTCCAATCCCTTACCTTGTACCTTGTGCCCCAATACCATTATCCTGGGAATACTTAGGTTCTCTTCTGACACATTAAATGCTTGCTAAGGGCATGTAAATAAAAATCCCTCTTTCAGCTGGAATAAATTTTATGGTCATAAGTCTGTCTATAAAAATCATAACAGGTAAATTCCCCAGGCACCCACCTACCCCACCAGGAGACATCCAGGCTAGCTCACAGTAAGGTCAAGTCCCTGAAGCAGTACTGCATGTCAAGACCTTTGCTACAGTAATACTTTCTGCATATTTATCATAGTGTGCAATTTCTTCAGAACAGTGTTGTCAGTAAGTGACTATCTGGTTCTCAAATGGTTTGGTCAGAACCTGGTCTAATCTCCTGTCAACAAAGTACTTCTGGCCATTTACTCATATCACTGTTATTCAGCAGTATTCCTGGTCTGCTTGTGTGTTGTCCTGCCAGCTATCAGCCCTGAATGACACAGCTCCAACCCCATCCATACAGAGTTCCACCTAAGCAGAGAGTGTCTAAGCCAGGTTGTAAAAACTGCTTTGTGACTTCAGTTAAGGCTCACAGTCATTCCAATCCAACAGAGAAACCAGCACTCCCTCTTACACACTTCTCAGCTCAGAAAGCCACATCCTTTTAAAGCATCTTATCGCACAATAGAATTGCAAAGCTGGTTCAATTTCCAGTACTTTTATTAAACTCACAGAGCCCTAGGTATCACTAGTTTGTCTCAGATCCCTTCTTCTGGCACAGCATGAGCTGGGTGTACTGGGAATAGACTGAGCCAGTTGTAATTGATGATCCTGTGCAAAGGTAGCAGGCAGCTAAGGAAGAGACGCTGGCCTGCATCCAGTTGATTTCCTCATTGTTTCCTTATTTCAATCCCTCCCTCCCCTATTTCCTTCCTTCTAGAGGGGCAAGCAATGTCGAGGAGTGGATGCTGGGGGGGCAAGTGCAAACACACAAGGCCAAGTGCAGGACCCAGCAATTGGCCTTGTTGAATCTCATATAATTGGCCTCAGCTCATTGATGTCTCCGAAGAGTCCTACCCTCAAGCAGATCAACACTCCTGCTCAACTTGGTGTCACCTGCAAACTTACCAAGGATACACTTGATCCCCTCCCTCGAGGTATTTAAAAGACACACAGCCATGGCACTTAGGGATATAGTTTAGTGCTGGACTGGGCAGTGTTAGGTTTACAGCTGCACTTGATCTTAAAGGTCCTTTCCAACCTAAATGATTCTGTGATTATCTAGCCATCCTCAGATAAAACTTTCAGCACTTCAGTTCCTCTGACATTGTTTTGGGTAAGTTGTTCATACTGTGTAGTGATGGTTACTCCCATTTTATGCCTTTTTTCCCCACAGCAAAAAGTGCACACTGTCTTCATAAAGACAAGCATTCTACTCTGTATTTAGTAGCACTCAAAGCAAAAAACATTGATGCATCCCTCCTAAAGCATTATAGCAATAAGAAGTACACTTACGTATCTATTGACCTACTTTTCTCTCCTACAGAGAGAATAAAATCTTAACAAACGTTTATCCATCATTTCCACTGCACAGTTAGCAGAGACAGCTTTGACTGTACATAAAACCATCACAGAAATTATCTCATAACTAGGGAAGAAAAAATAATTAACACTCTGCAATAAAAATCAACAAAAAGATCCTGAAGGAGTCCATCTTTCAGAACATCACTGATGTGCCCAAAATATCCTCCCTTTCCCCCAAATTCCTCATTCAAGAAAATACTCACTCTGAATTGAAATCTAATTACATTCTGCTATAGAACCATAGATTCAGACCAACTAACTGGTACCACATGATAAAAAAAGAAAGTAAACACCTCTTCATTAAACAGCCACACTCTTAGACTACATTTCACCAAAACAATCCTTGCCTAGTGGGAGGAAGACACTTAAATACATAGCAGTTTCTGGGTCACACCCTTAAACCAAAAGCTGACTGGCCACAGCAAGTGGGTTTTACTCCAGTCACTTTTCAGCTGTTTTCAATCACTTTGTTTTACTTTAAAGTATCACCAGCTGTGGCCCAGGAGCCCTGATTTAGCTCCTTGAGATACTTTTTCTAGGGCAGTTTTTCCTCATCTCTTCTAAGCTGTAAAGCTGTTTGAAGCTTTTAGGGGGAAACAAAAAAAAACAAAACCAAAAAACAAACCCTAGCCCATCTTGAAAGGTGTTCATTTGTAACCCATTTTGAGTGTTTATTATTTTTCATTTCTACTTATGAGTAGAAATTAATATTACCACATTTATTACCACATTAAAAAAAAAAACAAAACAAAACAACTAAAACCCAACAGCAATTATGGCTACTTGTGATACCTTACACAGCACCAGTTATCCTACTAGTCATTTGCAGACCTAAGAAATGCCTTATTGTACAACATACACATCCAGGCATCCAGACACTTTGAAAATTGTGCCCTACGGAGGCCAATGTCAATGGCTGCTCTTGAGGCAAGTGAAGCACCTGGCCCAGTTGAAGCTGTTTTAAATTCCTCTGGGATTTGCATCTAGGAGGATTGCCAGAGAATGTTAACAGATGGTCCTGAAATGGCCCTTTCTACTGGTCAGATGGGAAATTAATTCTTGGCACTGTGATATTTTCTATCATGTACAGTCTGCTTTGAAGATGTTGTACACATGCCAAAAGAAATCTGACATCCACTCTCCCTTGTCGTCTTCTGAAAGGTTGCTAAAGCTTTCAAATGCTAAACCTGATGTGAAAGCACTAAATGTTCACTCTCTAGTGAGGCACAAGGTATTTTGCAAAACTGATCTATCTGACATTTTGCCTTAAATTCTCTCCTGATCAACAGATGTGGCAGCCCCACTGAGCTCCCTCTATGTGCTGCCCTGTGCCAGAGCCAGCCCTGAGCCCTGAGTCCTGGTGGCTAAACCCCTAGAACTGGGGTGTCCTCAAGACCCAGCATCTCTACCATCTTGGTGAAGCAAGTATGGGGACCATTGCAGGAAAGCATACCTGGCTTTGCATCCTGCCATATCGCCTGAGACTTCACTGCCTTTTAGATGCCCTAACACACTACAGGGGTTATGTTTTGCCTTTGTGGATGCATTGGCCAAGTGATTCTTCCAGCTCAGGTTTTTGATCCAAACCAACTTCTGCGATGTTATCTATAGTGTCCCTGTGGTAAGGTTTTTTCACTGACTGAATCTCTCATTAATTGCTCTTATTAAAAAATTACCCTGCGGTGTGTCTTGAAACAGATTATTAATTAAAACCAACAATGACTGAATAAATGTAGCTTCAAACATTCCTCCCAGTACAGCATGACAGGTCTTCCCCTATACCTGGCACTGCTGCACAACAAGCTGGTACGATGCAAGAAAACCCCAAAGCTTTACACTAAACTGTGGTATGCTGCAATTCATCCCTGTCAGCTGTTACACAGAGCTGAGACATCTTTACAGCTTTAAAAGGTGTCTCTCAGGGCTTATACCTCTCTGACTCACACACAAAGAGTGTCAGCTGAATATGGCCAGGGAATAAGTTAGTTTTACTAACAGAGGAGAAGTGTTCATGCTGCTCTTAGGTAATATCCATATCCATCACATGACAACTAGTTGCAACAGTAAAAGGCCATTTAACAATCACAATCTCCAAATTCACATTTCTGGAGGGGCTAGCGATGACTTTTAACACACCACACAATTAATCTGTGTGACTGTTTTTCAGTTACTCCTTTCAATGGTGGTGTTTTCCTGGCTGTATGTATCTGTGCTTTATAGTCACTGGTGGCTGATTACTTTTTCACATGGATCATTCTTCCAGCTACAGATATATGTCCTAAATGTACCATCATGAAGTCCTTGCACCCAGCACAGCAGCACCCTTCACTGGGCTCACTAAGCATTCATGTTACTCCAAAGGAAGTAAAACAGATTCCTTTATCTGCATTTCAAGCTAGTGTTGAAATTGCTGATGATGAATCCAAAGTGATCTCTGACTGCTGTGATATATATGTTGTCATTTAACCACTACGTCCAACCTGTCACCCAGCCCCAGTAACAATTTCACCTCATCTGACCCCCCCAAAGTCCTGGCCTATTTTGGAGCTCAGTTCCTCCAGCCCCACTCCTGCTCTGTCTGTGATTCCTCAACCCCCAGCATCCCAGGCTTACAATGTGGAGGATAGAGGGGACAAAACAAAATATTCCCTACCCCTATTTTTCCCAAGCTGAGTGAACTTCAGCTTGGGGGTTCCTTGTTTCAGCAGCATTGGCATCTTTGAGAGGAATGATGAAGAGTTGTCCCAAGCAGAGAGAACTGAAGGCAAAGATGTGATCCCACCTGAGCCATAATGAGCTGCTAGGGATTTTTCCTGCTCCTTTGATCTTTCCCCTTTCTCCTTTCTGTCAGAGAGGCGTCAGCTCTGAGGGCAGCGAGGCCAAAGGTGGCAACCAGGCTAAGCAGATTTCTTCAGGACACATGAGACCTCTTTCTTTCAGTTTCTTTCAGCTTCCAGCATACAAGCCTATGACGTGAGCCACTGTGCTGCCATTCTCATCAGCAACGCTCCTTGTGTCACACCCATGCTCCAGCACGGGCCAAAGGATGCTCTGCACTTAGCAGGTTGGAGTAGCCATGTGCTTCTCGCTCTGCTGGTGAATGTTCAAGACTGTGTTCCAACACAGTCTTTAAGGAAGACAGAGAAACTACACTGATACGTACCTTTAAGACTATCTTTTCAGGCAATATAACAGCTGGAAGCAACAAGCAAGGGTCAATGCCATATGTTTGTATTATATGGCAACGCCAGAGCTAGCCTTCTGCTGGCAACCATTTGAGATCCAGTGCCCGAGGACATTGCATTAGTCAATTAAAACAGGGCTTAATGCTCCCCTAATACACACGTGCACCAGTTTTCCTAATGTCAATTATGGTTGCATGTTGCCTAAACAAGGGCCACATTTGGTGCATAAATTGTTTGCATGTCCTGTAATTTGTGCTTTGTGCATTGTGTAAAAAACTCCAATCTATCAACTGTGGTGTTGGTTGCAAAATATCTTCTGTAATTACTCTGGTTGTTTATGCCATGTTAATGGGTTCTTAGACCTTGAGCTGTGTAAAAAGATTGATACACCCCAAAAGTGTAAATGGCAATTAGGGTATTTCATCAGGTGCTGAGTAAGACGGGATGTTTGTGAGACTTTAATGGTAGCCTCCGCTCTGCTTCTCCATCTTGTTGAAATACTTGGATCTCAGTTGTTAGTGGAAACCAGCTTAGGGACAGCTCAATAGAAAGCAGTATAATTACTATCCAATATGTAAAGTAAACACTCAGCTCTTTTGTATGAATCATGTGCTTCCTTTGTAGTAGAATTGTAATAAAAGGACTAAGTTCTACGGAGTATTCACTGTGAAAATATCATGAGTGGCTTTACACATACAGCCTCATGCCTTTGGCATGTGGCAACACCAGGATTGGCCATCAGCTAGAGAAAAAAACCATCTGAATGCAGATAAAGCAATTGCAAGGAAGCACAGCCTATTGATATTACGCAACTGAAGCGTGGCATTCCCCGGTATGTGTGAAGACTACGTCCTCCCTCCCTTATGCAGCTCTTGAAATAGTGGACTTTTGCTTAGTACTACCCACTATTTATTTTCAACTGACCAGATCAGAGCCCTTGCTATTGTGTGTTGGTTAAGCTATTGCAAATAGCACCACACCTGTCTGCACCCTGAAATAATTTGGTGTAAATCAGAGAACTGCCTTTCTTAATGGCATGACCAGTGACAGTCTTGAGGACCTGACTGGGTGCCAAGCACTAAAAGGTAAGCTGGAGAAAGAGATGATGAAGAATTCTGCATTTCTGACTGATAAGAACCCTTCACAGTGGTAGGCTTGGTGCAGTTAAATGCAGTGTTACCAAGAATTTGAATGTGAAGTGAACATGAAACTTCAGCAGAGGGTAAAAAAGCACCAGAAGGAGCTGTGGACAATGTGGTTAAGCTGCAAGCAAAGGACTGAGACCAGTACAGGAGCAGCTTAGCTGAAGCATTATTTAGAATGATTTGAAGGCTTCTGATCAGTACAACACTTCAAGACATACTTGCTGTTCAATACCTACAGGCATTGCTGAACTTTGCCCAAGGTAGCTCTGCAAAGGATTTGGAAATGGAGAGAGGGATGGTAAAACCTGTGGGTGTTCCCTGGATGCGCTGTTGTTTCTGATGGGCACTGAGTCACGGCGGGTGATGGCACATAGAGTTACGGTATTTCTGCATGGGTGTAAGAAGCTGTTAGCATTAAATCATGGACTTAGGGTGCCAACTGCTTACTGCATTTTTAGAAGATGACAGTTTACACTGTAGTACACAAACATTTGTGTTGTAAGAAATACTTCTGCTGTCTGCATATCACTGTAATATGGGGTATCTGGGAATGACAGTTGCATTTGAAACTGGTTCCTCAGCTACTGTTGAACTAGTAGGAAGTCTAATGGCGTTATAAATTAATCTTTAAGGCATTTAATGAGTACTTTTATTTTCTCTCTGTCTGTTTGATTTTTAAGTTCCATAGGCCAAGTGTGATTAAAAAAGGAGTAGGATGGATATTTTTGCCCAGTAATAAGCTAGACACCATGCAGGTGATGGGGTATAAGAAGCATTACGGAAACACTCTGTTTACCATCTTTCATGTAGAAGGGAGAATATGAGCCTAGAACAGCGATACAGATCATTTGTTATAACTCATCATGTAACATGCTGTTACAACAGCCCTGGCTTTGCTCTTCCATGCTTACCCTCGCTTAAGACAGTCTGCGGAACCCTGACAGAAAATATTTTGACTCACACAATCACATTGAGCAATTATTTTTATTTTTCTCCATATGAAAATAATCTCATTGACATGAAAATGTTGGGGACACATGCTTTTGGTGGTTTTCTTTGGTGCTTGATGCTAACTTCATTTCTTGTACAATGCATCAGCTCAGACTAGAAGTTGTTTGCATACTTATTTTTCTGCAATCTCCCATGATACGTACATAAAAAGATATTATAGGAAGTCCTTAATTTTTTTTTAAAACTCCTCTTTATTTTTACATTCAATGCACGAGGACAGAAAAGATGAATATTCATGACAAAATATGAAGCCATATACTGTCCTCACAACAGTTAAAAGATACAGCACTTAAGAGTTTAAAAAAGTATTTTAGAAACCTTGTATTTCCAAAATTCCTCATTACAGAAAATTGAAATCTTTTAGAAAACTAGTGTTCAAGATCCTTGTGTATTAAGCCATATTATGAAAGAATGTAGGTGCTTTTCATCTTTACTTTAAGAAATCTGTCTCTGCATTGCTAACAGTCTTCATGTAACCTACTGGTGGAGCCAACAGCCTCCATAATACGCAGCATACACAGTTGCAAACAATTTGAAAAGTTATATTACAAAATATACAGAAGTTCCTTTTTACAGTTTTATAGATAAACATTGCATAGTTTTCAAGTATGTAGTATATAACACAATCATGAGCCTTTTTCTTTATAACTTATGAAAAATTCTGTACACTCAAATAATTATAAATAAAGCCTAAATATCTTTTGATAAGAGTAGGGGGGGAAATACACCAGGACATGTTGTGCTGTCAAGTGTTAAACAGAAATCTTTGTCTGAATCTGCCTAAAACAATGGCACAATATGGCCTGGAGCAAAGGAGAGAGGAGAGTAAGAACTGAATAGATCATAGGGGAAATGTTTCAATGTGGAACCATAAAGTACTGATATGTCTGACTATTAATTATTACCCTGATCCTTTTATAAGAACTGCTTTCCCACAGTTATTATCACTGTGCCTGATGGCTTTACTTCAAGATGAAAAATAAGGTGCTCATTGTTTAAGAAATGAGTAAAAGTAGATTAAAGTGTTTCCTGTTTCCATGGGTGGCCATTGGAAATTTAATTTAACTTGGAAAGAATTATGGATATTTTTCTCATATTTCTCCCAAAGAAAAAGAGCATGGGAAATGCACACTGAGATTTGAAAAAAACAGATCCTGAAAGCATCCAGAATTGTGAGAATAAAAAGAAGAAGAATTACAGACGATATCAAAATTCCACTTTAAAAATGAGACGTTGACAAAATTCTGTTTCAACTACATGAAGGACAAGAAAAATAATTTTTACAGGAATAGTTTGCCATAATTCTACTGTCATCTGTTAAACCCCAGAAGAGCAGAATTATACCAAAATTAGGTGCTTTTGGAAATTCTCTCAGATTCTAAGCATTTTGTCAGTGGCTGACAATTAGAGAATCAGTTGGAATCTCGGTGTGAATGCAGTTTACAAACACATTTTCAGCAACATAGTTTCCCAGTCACTTCTAAAATGTACATGTTTATCAGATCACCAAATCAAACCACCTGAATTCCAGAACTCTGCAGAAAACAAACAACTATTCAGAAGTAAACGTGTTCTAGCAGCACTGAGTGGCTATGTTAAACTAAGGGTCTTCTCAGCATTTCCATTACAAATTCAGTCTACAAGTCAGCCATGTAAACTGGCTTTAAATAATACTTGGCCTACACTTAGCCACCTGATTTTTTTAATGTTACTGGTTGGACTTCAGATAGTATCTCCTACTCACTGATATCTAAGCTGTTGAAAGCAAGCAGAAGTATTTAGTGCATCTTCAAAATGATCTTTTTCTGACATTGAAATTCTATCTTTTGTCAACCCATGATTTAGAGCTGCTTCCCAGGATTTACTAAAACATCAGTAATGGTACGATTTGAGCACAAGGAGCTTCCCACCAAGTGCTACACTACCTATGGATTGACTACACATGGTAGTGTCTCTACTACTTATGGATTTTATTTTGGATTTGGATTGCTACAACTGTCAGTAAATTTCACATTTCTAAAGAGGGTGGTTCAGAGCACAACACGATGGTGCAGAGTGAACACTCTTTTCTCTCCAGCAAATGTCACCTTGTGACCCGTGTTAGTCATAATCTCCTCTCCAGGTTCCTTCTTTTGTAGCTCTAGAGCCAGTCTCCACCACTACTCTGAAAAGTCATTTTGTGGCTCAGCCAAATGGAGCCACAGTTACATACAGCTCTCCTAGAATCATCCCAGGCCTGGGTGGCTGTATCCTCCCCTACACTGGCCACTTGTCCTCCCTCCTGCACCGTTCCTCTGATTGTAGGGTTACATGGTGAACAGGATTGGAGAGGACCATCTAGAGAGGACTGGCCACACAACCACATCCTGAGTCCATCAAGCCCTTTGGTAGCCACCCAGTGTCTCCAAACCCAGTGTTTAACCTTCAACAGGCAGAGGGATCAGCAATTAACTTTTATGGCCTTTAGCTTGAGATAATAAAAGATTACAGCTCCTGTCCTCAGTGTTAAAGGAGACAGAGAGGGTTCAAAACAGGCTTATGCACACCCTTATGCCAGAGTAGGACTCCCAAAGCTTGTGAAAGGATGCCCCAGCATTTCATTTTCCTTCACACAAATAGAGTAGTTTTGTCCATACTGGGAAAGCTACCAGTTTCCATTTTGACCACTGCAAAAAGGCCAATGAGTACATTGGGATCCTCTTTTCCCCCACCCCCCCCTTTCCCATTTCCAGAGCTTTTCAGGTAAAGTAACTTCTGCTGAATAAGGCAGTAGGTCAGAAAAGCTGTTCTACAAGTGCACTATTTGTTTCCTTGGTTTTTAATTAAGATTGAATTGATCACCACTCCTTTCATTCCTCTCTTCGTGGGACTACATCAGGATTTCTTTTGTTTGCTACTGATAGCATTGGATGAAGGTACCACATAGTAGATCCTCTGTAAGCAAATCTGTCATTAGCTTTTCAACTGATCATAGATTTTCTAGGGACTCTGTCAAGCTTGTTTGACTCCATTCCTTGATGAGTGATATATCACTGGCTGCAGGAATCTAACGAAATGTTCACTCTGTCCTCAGTGCATTGTTCAAGGTGGTTTTCAAGAGCCTGACTGTCCTATGCTCTATCACTGTTAATATGGGTTGGTCCTCTACTATAAGGCTGTGTTGTTTGTGCCTGTTTTTTCAACACAAGCTGCAGCTGGTGCCCTTCTTCCACCTCTTTCTTCATCAGCCATTGCAATGGTGTTTTCATAAACCTCCATAGTTTTTAGTTGCTTGTCTTTGGCATCCTCCTGTTCTGCATTGACTTTGCAGCACTTGCAGAAGCCACAGCAGTGTTTCCCACAAAAGGCAAGTGAAGACATAATTATATTGTCCCAAGGCTCTAGAGAGTGCATCCAGATAGGTAGAAAATCCCAGTTTTGTAGCTTCTCAGGCAGTGAATGTGGTCGCCGCTTCTGCATGACATTAATTACAACCACAGCAATAAAAAGAGCAAATAGGGGAAGGCAAACACCCAAAAGAACTGGCCAGCCTGCCAATGACAGACCAAATACAAACAGAGGCAAAAGAAAGAAGCAGACAAGAAGATAAAATATAGCAAACCATCTGTACTTGGCTGTTATGTTTCCCAAGGTCTTGCACATGCGGATTGGCAGCCGGGTAAAAGGTAGCGGGTAAAACAGAATAATCCCAGAGATATTGAAGAAAAAGTGGCACAAGGCAATCTGAAAACAAAAACGTTTGAGAAGCAATTTAGCTAAAATGTCTTTAAATGCTCCTACCCACATGATAATAACTTCCAATGACACTAAGACCCCATAGTTTCCTTTCCCTTGCTCCCCACTGTTTTTTCTTGGTTTTCGTGTTATTTCACTTCAAGGCCTTTCCTAGCATGAAGCAAGGACTTCGTAATGCCTCACACACTGTAAAGATAGCTGCCTACAAGCAGGGGACCGCATTTGGATGCAAGACATGCCTAGAGGGGATGGCATATCTCCCCATAGGTGGAGAAGTCTTAAAATGCATCTTTCAGCTGCAAGAAATAAAGCTGACAAACCAAACAGCTATCAGGAAACAGACCTGGTGTTAGTAAGGCATGAGAACTGTTTAGTATTGGGTTCTGCATCCATAAGTTTTCAGTGAAAAGATGGGAAGTGTAAAATAGATATTGCTATTAAGAAATTATGAAATCAGGTACAAAACTGATTTCATAAAAAAATAGCTAAAAGTTTATAAGGCACTGAGGAGGTTCCTGTAATGTGACTTCGTCTGGGTCTTTTTTAATCATTTCATTCATAAACTTCAAATCGGGGTTTTTTAAAGATAAATGTGAAGAGACACCTTCTTGCTAAAGCTTTCGGAAGCTGCTTAAACAGAATAAGCATATACCGAACAAAACAGTACAGTCCCTACTCACCTTATTTTTATTCTGTAACTGTTATCAGACTACAGTAAGTAGTAAATATGAAAGTACATGGGTTTATTTTTAAAGTACATTATAAAACCAAGTTATCATGAAATCTGAGCTTAGCCAAGATAGTATCTTCTCATGATTATGCCTGTTCTATCACACCTGAGGACAATAAAATGACTTCTGTAATTTTCTTGATTTATTGTGGCTAGTAAAAAACATTCATCCTATTCACAAAGGAAACGTTGTTATCTTTTCACTCTTTGATGTAAAGGGTTCATTCAAATGTTATCTGCTACATGGAATACTCTCTACTGAGTGGTAAGGGACCCAAAGCCAGGCTGTCTACTTTTCATATAGTTGGAGGCAACAAGGAATTCAATAAAACCCACTCGACTAGATTTACAATGAAAAGATAGATGCCATAATGCACACTGCAACCTCAGGTAGGTAGACAGCTTGCCATCTTAAGGGTTGTGCCCCCTTCACTTAGGTTACAGGAGGCTCTGTACACTGCATGAACTGAGTTAGGGTCCTGAGGAAGGAACTTACCAAAATTAGTAATCCTCATAGGGGACAACATAAGAGGATCATCAGTAACGTGAACACTGTATTCCAAGCTGCAGAGACTCCACATTCAGTGGTCAGGTGGCCCATCCTATCTCAGTTCTAAACTAATTCAATCAACACAATTTATGAAAGCAAGATTTTACTGTATATTGACATTCTGAGAATGTCAATACAGACTTTCTGCTCTAGTAGTTGAAATGAATGAGCTGTCATTTATAGCACACTCAAAATCAAGCTCGACATCTGTGGCATATTTGCATCAGAGTCCATTTTGCCAGAATTTTCTTTATAAAAGTTGCAACTTCTAAATGAAATCGAGGAAACATTGGTTTACACTGACCTGTAATGAGTATTTTAATGTACTCCCCGGACTTGCTAAAGCTGCAAGTATAGCTGTTGTGGTTGTGCCAATGTTAGCTCCTAAGGTGAGGGGATAGGAGCGCTCAATGCTTATAACACCAATGCCTAGGAGAAAACAAACAGGACTGAGTGGTTTCAGAATGATGGAGAAGATAAAGCATGGGGAAAAAGAGTGTAGTATTGACAACTTACCAACAAGGGGTGTAATAGCAGATGTGAAAACAGAACTACTTTGGACAACAAAGGTCATACCGGCCCCTGCAAGCATAGCCAGGTATCCAGCTAGCCAAGTAAAAGGAAACGGGAAATCTAAAAAAAATAGAGGGAAAAAATTGTCTTTAGCATAACAGAATGCTCTATCTGTTGGTAACACAGCAGTGAAATGAAAACTAAGCATTTCAAATGGAGGTATATTGTTTGCATATGGTCTGTCAAATGACGATTTTGGGTCAGAGTCAGTTTTACTACTCTAGTTTACACTGTTGACTGTACTCCCTCTCCAGCCTTCCACCGACTCAGGGTAGCATTTATGTTGTAATACAATTAGGTATCAAAAATATTTCCTCAGAGATCAACACAAAACCTTCTAGGTGTCTTAGGTGCCTTGGTTTCAGCTACCAGGCACCTGCTGCATGGATTGGATCTTCAGAAAGCTCTGAAGGCCATTCTGAGAAAATAATATTGTTTGTTCTAAATAGTTTTAAGCAGCTCACCTCCTAAAAATTCTCGTTTAATCTTGTAAAGATTAGAGAAACTAGGCACAATGGTCCCCTATAGTCTTCAGACTTGAGTGACTCAAGTGAGGACTTAATCCAGAAGACACAGAGGAGCCCAGAGTAGATCACAAATGAACAAGAACTGGCAGCTGATTACTTTCGACCCCTTGTTTTTGATTTGGGAAGTGTTCTTTGACCAGGAGAAGTCAGCCTGGGGATCACTTTGTTGCCTTCCCCATTTCTGAGAACCTTCTTTTCAACAACAATCAGGATGTACCAGGAAGGTTTTAGTCTTTCCATTTGAGGGAGGATGGAGAAAAAGCAGCCAAGTATAAAAAAAACCCAACAACAACAACAAAAACAAAACAAAACAAAACAAAACAAAAACAAAAACAAAAACAAAAACAAAACCAAAAACAAACACAAAAAAAAAAAAAAAAAAAAAAAAAAAAACCAAAAAAAAAAAAAAAAAAAAAAAACAAAAAACAAAAAAAAACAAAAAAACAAAACAAAAAACAAACAAAAAAAAAAAAAAAAACAAACAAAAAAAACCAAAACAAACAAACAAACAAACAAACAAACAAACAAACAAAAAAACACAAACACAGAAAAAAACAAACAAAAAAAAAAAACAAACAAACAAAAAAAAAAAAAACAAAAAAA